>JALIZH010000426.1:0-62500 GCA_030522465.1 Rhipicephalus appendiculatus
AATGTTGACGTCCTGCTTTCACACAACGCTGCGTTTCCGCACACTGTCTTTTCTGTAACGGACAACGCATCATGTCTACCGCTAGTAAATTTCGGCCTGTGTACACAAGTTCTTCCTCGCGGCATTTCACTTGCGGAAATCCTGCCGGCGGCAGACTGCCATATTTCAACTCTAAGTTACGACAGAGCTTCGGGTGCAGAGAAAACTTCCCCTACTACTCCATCAGAACAAGGCGCCTTGACGAAGATGATTGCACCCGACGTACCGACCCAACAGGCTGATGAACTGCGCGCTCTCCTTGCGTCCTTTTGGGACATCTTCGACCATGGCGACCGCCCTCTCGGACAAACGTCAGTTGTCAAACATCGGATTGACACAGGCGACGCGAGACCAATCCATCGGCGACCCTACCGCGTCTCCCATACTGAGCGACACATCATCCAACAAGAAGTCGACAAAATGCTTTCTCGGAATATCATCGAGCCTTCCTGCAGTCCCTGGGCATCCCCTGTTGTCCTTGTTAAGAAGAAGGACAACAGCTGGCGATATTGCGTTGATTATCGGCATCTAAACAAGATCACAAAAAAGGACGTCTATCCTTTGCCCTGCATTGACGACGCCCTCGATTGCCTTCACGGCGCGCAATATTTTTCTTCCATCGACCTACGCTCCGGGTACTGGCAAATTGCCGTTGACGACATGGACCGTGAGAAGACGGCTTTCATCACTCCCGACGGCCTTTACCAGTTTAAAGTGATGCCATTCGGGTTGTGCAACGCGCCCGCTACGTTTGAACGTATGATGGATGCCCTTCTGCATGGCTTCAAGTGGTCCATCTGCCTATGCTATATGGATGACGTAATCGTCTTTTCTCCATCTTTTGCGACGCACCTTGAAAGGCTATCGAAGATCTTATCTGTCTTCCGTAAAGCGGGCCTGCAGCTAAATTCGGCGAAGTGCCACTTTGGTCGTCGTGAAATTTCTGTGCTCGGACATCTCGTTGATTCCTTCGGTGTTCGCCCTGATCAAGATAAAATACGGGCAGTCAAAGATTTTCCTGTGCCAACTTGTTCCAAAGACGTTCGCAGTTTCTTTGGCCTCTGCTCTTATTTCCGTCGCTTTGTCAAAAACTTTGCCGAGGTCGCACGCCCTCTCACTCAGCTCCTCAAGAAAGACGCTGCCTTCGTGTGGGGCCCTGAGCAAGCGGATGCGTTCTCCAATCTAGTCCAACTGCTTACTTCTCCACCTATTCTCGCCCACTATGACGTCTCAGCTCCAACAGAAGTCCGTACCGATGCAAATGGCCATGGTATCGGTGCAGTCCTGGCCCATAAACAACAGGGTCGGGAACGCGTGGTTGCGCATGCCAGCCGCCTTCTTTCTCATGCTGAGCGGAAGTACTCCATTACCGAACGCGAATGTCTGGCGCTCGTTTGGGCTGTCGGAAAATTTCGCCCTATTTGTACGGCCGGCCATTCACAGTGATCACTGATCATCATGCTTTGTGCTGGCTTTCGTCCCTGAAAGACCTTTCAGGCCGCCTTGGTCGTTGGGCGCTACGCCTGCAAGAATTCGACTACTCAGTCGTGTACAAAACCGGCCGCTTGCATCAAGATGCCGACTGCTTGTCCCGATATCCTGTCGACCCACCAGACAGTTCTACGGCCACACTATCTACCAACGTTCTCTCTCTGTCCGCTTTTCACGACATCGGACTCGAGCAACGGCGGGACACCTTCCTGCACAACATCATCCAAAGGCTGACATCGTCGACGCCCGACCCTTCCCTTCGAATGTTTGAGCTCCACGATGGTGCATTGTACCGTTGCAACATGCGTCCTGACGGCCCCGACAGACTACTCGTTGTTCCTCCTCACCTGCGTCAGACGGTTCTCGCCCAGCTTCACGATATGCCGACAGCCGGTCACCTTGGCGTGTCACGGACTTATGACAGAGTTCGCCGGCGCTTCTTCTGGCCTGGTTTGTACCGCGACGTCTGCCGTTATATTGCTGCCTGCGATCTTTGCCAACGACGGAAAAAAACCTACTACCCATCCTGCCATACACATTCAGCCGCTCGACATACCATCAGAGCCATTTTACCGCGTAGGTGTTGATCTCCTCGGCCCTTTTCCTACCTCGGCTGCAGGAAATAGGTGGATTGCAGTGGCAACCGATTATACAACCCGATACGCAATCACACGGGCTCTTCCAACTAGCTGTGCAACTGACGTCGCCGACTTTCTCCTGGAGAACGTCATCCTACACCACGGCGCTCCTCGGCAGCTCCTCACCGACCGAGGCCGCTACTTCCTTTCAAAAGTGGTTGACGACCTTCTACGATCCTGCTCAACTAAACACAAGCTTTCAACTGCTTATCATCCGCAAACCAATGGTCTAACCGAGCGCCTTAATCGAACTCTTACTGACATGTTATCCATGTATGTCTCCGCCGACCATCGCGACTGGGACACTACGTTACCGTTTGTCACATTTGCCTATAATTCGTCTCGACACGATACCACTGGGTCCTCTCCATTTTTTCTGTTGTTCGGCCGCGACCCTACGCTACCTTTGGACACACTCCTGCCATCCAGACTAAGTTATAGGTCGGAGTATGCTCGGGAAGCAATAACTAAGGCTCAGGAGGCGCGTCAAGTTGCTCGACGCCGACTAACGGACTCACAGGACAACCAGAGGCGCATGTATGACGGCCGACATCGTGACGCCCACTACACACCCGGTAGTCTGGTTCTGCTTTGGTCGCCCTCGCGCCGCCTTGGACTTTCGGAGTAGTTACTTCCACGGTATTCCGGCCCTTACCGCATCCTACGCCCAGTGACCGACGTCACCTACGAAATAACCCCTAGTGACCCGACCGTCGTTAACCCTCGTACTGACGTCGTACATGTTACGCGGCTCAAGCCATATTATTCGAGTGCCTCTTGATCAGCACCGGGTCGGTGCTCCAGCCGCCCGGAAATCATGTAACGGGCTGAAGAGGACGAAGAGGATTAAAAAGAAGACGACGTTGGGAGAGCTCTGCGAGTGCTGGACGCCACCTTGTCAGACGCTGAACTTATTCTGTGTGTAGAGAGTGGAAATATATTTTCCCCGTAACAATATGTTAAATACTTCAGCTACCACAACGGTTAAATCATGATCATGGGCGGTAGTCGCCGCGACGGAGATGTGCCACTAGGCGTCAACGTCGGTGTGTTAAGCAGTGCTATAGGTGCCAAGCACTAATGGACATTGTAGAAGCTCTCACATACCACTGCACAATAAGCACTACTTCTATGTAGACACGTTTCACTTTCGTGGTATAATGATTCCTATGATGGAGGGATCAGCCATGGGTTTTTTTTTCTGGGTCCCCTTAAGCGGATATGCACTGCATTTAAGTGCAGCTTCTTGGCGGGGAACCTGTGGATCATGACCTCAGATTAGAAAAAAAGCTGTAAAGAAATTTATTCGAGGGAACATGCCGGACTATTACAAGGGCATCTGCTGAATTATAATTAATCTCGTTCAGTTGCAGCAAGTCAAAACTGGGCTGCGCTCTCGTAGCTTGAAGAATACAGCTTATGGTCGAAATCCTGTTTGCAGGGAGCCAAACTGCGTAACAGTTTTCCGGACGCAACATGTTACGTTGTATGTGCTTTGTATGTGTTGATTAAGTGCTGTGATATTATTAACTAATCGCGAGTTGTCACCGCTGTGAAAACCAAACACCTCCTCATTTTATTTTCATTTCTGGTCTAGAAAGAATGTTTCGAGTGGCCGTTCGCTCCAGCTGTCCTAGGACACCACCAACGTACCTCCGAGCAATGTGTAACCATGCTTGGCATGCGGTCCCTCGAAAAAAAAAAGCTATTCATTCGCAAAAAAGGGGCTATACTTTGCGCAGTGAAACAGTCGGCTTTATATATACAGCGTGCTTTCGAAAATCACCGACGATTAGGATACTGCCTAATGCGGATTCTGAGCGCAGCTGTTTAGTTGTTTTGATTTAGGGATAAGTTGACGCAAAATGCTTCTGCTTCGATGGCGCGCACCTCTGCATTCCGGCGTCAGCGGCGTCGTGCCTCTGCTCGAGCAGCTCGTTTAGCAGAAGTGGCAGACGACACACTTCCGCCAGTTACGTCGCTCATTGTTCAGAAAGAACTGGCTGAGGCTAATTTGTACATATATACACGGTTTACGTTACGAAGAGAACATCTTGAATAACGTGACGGGTGGGAACAATTTCATGTAGCTCACTTCACACAAACTGCCGGAGACTGAGCGTAGCACGACGGCCTCGCTAACCGGGAAACCACGGAAGGCAGCGCGTGCGCGTGTTCCACAGCAGCCGACGCACAACGGCGCGCACCACTGTGCCGCCTCCGGTGGTCGCCGTGGAACCTGCCGTCTCGACACTGTCATTCTTTCCTCCTAGCGCTCTCCTCGCTACCGCTGTCTTTGATCTTCCACTGCGCTCCGCGTTGCCTCTCTTTCTTCCTCGTTCTCTCTGCCGGTTATACGACGACGCCGACGCCGCTCAAGACCGGAAAGGGTGCCTGAAAGCTTCGCTCTAGGACTTGTTTATTATGGGCGAACATGGGCAAGAGAAACTGGATGCAAATTAAGAGTCCGCTAGAGCGTTCTACGCACAAAGTGTCCCTTCGGCCAACGCGCATCTTCTTCTTTCAAGCCTCGCAGGTATAGTGAACTAGAACTTCATAGTTCACTATACTTGCAGGTCAACCCACTTTCTGGTGCCCGTGCACGAAACGCATGCGTTGCGCTGTCACAAGAATCGCGAGCAGGCGCGAGGCACTGCAGACTCTATTACAGTAGCTGGCTCGCTCTCATGGTAGAAAACTATTTAGGGCAGTCTCTCGCTCTATCGGTTACGACGACGGCGACGGTACTCAACGCAGGAACGGGCGAACTTAGGCCCGAGAAACTGGATGAAAATTAAGAGAGGCTCTTTCGACTGTCCATTAGTGCGAGCATGAGACGCCACAAATTACACTGCTATCTCCGCGGATCTCGCTACCATGCAGCCGCCAGGAGTATCTTTAACTGAGAATTGCCGGTTTTTCGGATATCGGTTAAAGTATGATTAAAGCCGAAAGCACTGAAAAACTTTGGCGCTGTCATCATAAAGCAGTTTTCGCTTTCAATCTTTCAGTATGTTGAGAATAAGTTTATATGGAAACGCAAAGTACGACTCGTTCTTAGCGATTTCAATTCAGAGAACTTGAAAACACTCTATCACATACACAAACAAGCACATACACTGTTTCTCAAGCACTCATACAAGTGCGCACTCAGAGCTTTTAGCCGAATTTGTAAACTCGAATCTTACGGAACAAATTGCTTCAATGAATGAATGGAACTTCATTGCCACTAATCGTTTGTTACATTGATTTACGGGCCTTTACGCCCTTATTGTCCGTGTTGTTTAATATATGTATTTCATGTGTCTTAACTTTCCATCGTTTCACACAGTATGATTTTGCTTATTTCAAGGTGGCTTGATCGCTGTATGCGTGTCCGAACTATCTTACTGTTCATTGACTGGGGTTTGAAGCATGCGATCAGGATTTTTCGCCCTGGCTAATCAATACTAAATGTTGCTAGGTTTCCTTGTTCCTTTAGTATACCTCATTTCTTTACCGTTAAAAATTATCAATATTTCTCCTTGATGCAGTTATGTATGCAGCACTGTTCTCCCTGGCGTGCTTTCTGTCGTGCCTGTTTTTGTAGTTTAGTCCTGAAACGCGTTCTGCATGCGGCAATCGTAAACCAAAGTGGAATAGAAACAACTTATCACAAAAGGGAAGATTATGACCCTTACTTTTGCGTGCACATGTCGATTTATGCTTCGCAGGCGCCAACACAAGAGGATCCTCGCGATGCTACAGGAGTCGGGGATGGTGATCAAGGCCCATAGAAGTCTGTTTAAACCGTATCAGGGCGATGCCACAGCTGCTTTCGACATGCCTTTCAGCAGCTATGCCATTATCTACGCCCTCGGCTGCTCCCTCTCTGTCATTGTCTTTTGCGCCGAGATGTACATCCAAAGGAGAACACAGATGCAACGCCACTGAAGGTGAGTGTCGGAAGAGACGCCGTCAACCACTTCCAACCAGACGCTTTTTCGACGCTAGTCCCCGAAAGGTCAGGCGATAAGCGGATGGGGGGACATTCTACTTTGTCAAAATGGCTGCGAACATGTCAGTTTTCATTTACCCGGCAACGATTGCCTCTGGCATCACTCCTAGCGTGTCGTTTTTGACGCCTGATCATCCCATTCCTTTGCGCTCTCTGCCTCAACCCCTCGCTTCCACGCTCAGATTTTACAGCGAAAGCTGTTATGAGATCACAATAAGGGTGCCGTAGTGCATGTATTTTTATATGTATATACTTGTATATGTATTTGTATGTCGGTAGTGAAGTAAATTAGGGTGTATTGATTATATCGCGATACTGTGCAGGACACGGGTATCTCGTTACTTGTTTTGTCGGAAATAATCTGACGTGTTCGCAAAAGGGAAAGTAAGACTTCTTACTAAGCCAAGCAAAGGCGCAGGTAGGGCGGGGAAGGGTTCTCCACACGCAACAGAATGGCCGATGTGGTAAAGCACTCAACGCCGCTGACGGCAGAAACGTAGAGACAGTATTGCCTACACTGTGCGATGTCAGTGCACGTTAAAGAACACCAGGTGGTCGAGATTTCCGGAGCCCTCCACTGCGGCGTCCCTCATAATCATATCGAGGTTTTGGGACGTTAAACCTCAGATATTATTATTGTATTGTCTACCTTATCAACAAAGTCGCTATCTTCCAAGGCTGGTGTAGCAGCCCTAATTTTTTTAAGAAGGCCAGCCATTTAGCGAGTTTCCGAGTCTTGTGTTGAAGGCCAACCGACGCTGACTAGCAGACAGCACATTTGAAATGCCGCTGACGCCTCAAAGCAGATTTTCTGTGTAAAATAATTATACGCTTTCTTTATAGTTACTCGTGTTCGTTGTGAGTGAATCGGCCGATATGCTTTGCTTGTAAGTTTCAATGCACTACAACATTATTCACAATACTGTGCTGCATTTTACGAACATGCTCGTGAGAGCCAGTCAAATTCTGGTGCGTTGGGTTTTGTTGGCTTTGTATCATTGGCATTATAAGCACTGCAGTGTTGTTACTTCGGCAATGTATTTCGCGTGCCTGCAATAATCTGCAGAATTTGTTCAAAATTCGTAAGTTGTACAGTGTGTCATCGATTTACAACATAAAATGATAATTGGCAATTTTTACAAGACATACGCATTATTCATTGTGAGTTCTACTGCAATTATGGTTCGGCTGTTACGAGAGCTCGGCTGAAAGGAAAATAATTGCTTGCATGCCACAGTGGTTTCTAGGAAATGTTCGAACACCTAAACTGCCCACTGTTATTGTAATGAAGAAAAACATATGAATAAGCTATTAGCATATCACAATAGCGAACTCCATCTCTCATTCCTCTGCGTTTACCATGGTGATGAATTTTTTTTGCAGGCAGCAACACCGGTGGTTACTCCTGGTGCTGGAAGAGTGAGTGTCGCCGAGCATACCATGAAAAACTTTTTTTCATGGCATCATAACAATGACCAAGATCCTTTCAACACTTGCTACACGGATTACGTTGTTTTCTACCTCGTCGGCTGCTGGCTTTCGTTGTTTGCATCTTTTTGTCGAGGTATTATTTTCTAGTGGGATGCAGTGGAGAAGACGCCGCGAGGGCGCTCAACATCCACGCTTAGTGGACCCCCGTAATGACTGCAACAGAGCCCCCCGTGAGAAAAAAAAAAACCCATGGACACAGCGGCCTTAGGATCATGCAGTTCTGCAGGGGAACGCCTGATGATGTTGACAACTCTCTGAACAAGCGGTCGAGAGTTTCCTACGAAATTTCGAGGTGACCCTATCCTTGACTTAGGTCCGTGGTAGGAGCATTAGCGCATGGGCCTTCGTATGGCACGGCGTATTCTTTTGAATAACATTGCGTTTCGTTTCACTGCCGAAGGGGATCTTAGATAGAAGCTCGTGCTTGAGATCTGCTCTCGCAGGCGCCGCAAAGATGCCAGCTGCTCACAAGAGAACCATTCATTGAGCTCGTTGATTTGGGCTCCTTAATGATCCTGAAAATTAGTTGGCCTTTATCATAAGCAAAACTACATCCAAAATTAGACGTCCAATATAACTCCTAAGTTGTACCAGAACGATTGATTCCATACCAGTTTTATTTTTGACAAGGATTTTCCTGAATATTCAGTAAAACCGGTAGTAATTGCTCGACCCAAGTGTTTGGAGGAGAACCAACAGTATCACACAGCGCTCGTTCGAAGTAGATGAGCTGCGTGACATGCTAATATGGTAATACATCTCCTACTGAGACACATTGTGGCCGCTCCTGAGGAATGTTTTCTTTGTTTGACAGCCACTTTACCAATGCACAAAATTCGTCATAACGACTTTTAGATGTGAAGCATCTTATGGCGAAGCTTAATCCGGTGGTGGTGGTGGTGGTGGTGGTGTGCCGCGTGCCCACCCTTACTGCGCATGCGCAAACAGTTAAAAAAAATAAAAAACCTCCTCTCCCCCCTCTCTCTCCTCTAGGCATCCCTCCCCGCGGCAACCACACCCACACTGCGCATGCGCCTCCCTTCCTCTCTCCCCTCTTACACTACCCCCCTCTCTCCATCCCTGCCCGCGGCGTCTAACTCCCCCCTGCGCATGCGCGTCCCCCCCTCTCTCTCCTCTCCTACGCTCCCCCCTCTCTCCTCTACGCATCCCTGCCCACGGCGCTCACACTCCCACTGCGCATGCGTGTCACCCCCCTCTCTCTCCTCTCCTACGCTCCTCCCTCTCTCGCCTCGCGACGCCGACGCAGGCAGCGTCTGCTAGCGAGTTTCTCGGTTGAAAAAACCGACTGCTCGCGCTGCACAACCGTTCACTGGCCATCCCGTATATATAGCAATGGATCTTGACCTCCAAGGTGGTGCCGGTGGGAGATTTCTCCTGTGCGTTGTTGAACAATAAAAATTCGCAGCGTGCGCGTTAACTAAAAGCGGAGTGCGGGTCTCTGTGTCCAGTCGGAGTCTTCTGTCTGTCATTGCCCATTAGCAGCGATTGGCATGTTCTAGTAGGAAAAACTGCTCCATCACTGCCTGCTTTGCGCCTCCCCAGTTTTCTCTCCTGCGCAACGCTGCGATGAGCGCCAGCGTCAACGCCGCCGCCAGTGTAAGCGTTAGCGCCCGCTGCTTCACATCTACACATGGTTCCCTTTAGCGGGAGATGGTGTAATTTTTTTTAGGCAAAGCTTGAGTATGCTCTCACAGTTTCAAAGGACACCTAGCTTTAGAATACAGTGGTATAGAAGGCCTGAACCCAAATGTTCTATGAACTTGCGAAATAAAAACACCTTAAATTATGTTAATTAGATATGGCACATCATGTCTCCTTTGAAGACTGAGACACCGTTTGTCCAACTCAAGCCTCCTGCAAGGATGAACACAGGGCTCCGGCTGGCGAGGCCTTCCAATACCGTGGAGCAAACTGGTGCCGTTCTTGGCGTTGAAGATGCGAAATAAAAACCCCTTAAATTATGTTAATTACATATGGCACATCTGTCGCCTTCGAAGACTGAGGCACCGATTGTCCAACTCAAGCCTCCTGCAAGGATCAACAGAGGGCTGCGGCTGGCGAGGCCTTCCAATACCGTGGAGCAAACTGGTGCCGTTCTTGGCGATGAAGATGCGAAATAAAAACCCCTTAAATTATGTTAATTACATATGGCACATTTGTCGCCTTCGATGACTGAGGCACCGATTGTCCAACTCAAGCCTCCTGCAAGGATCAACAGAGGGCTCCGGCTGGCGAGGCCTTCCAATACCGTGGAGCAAACTGGTGCCGTTCTTGGCGTTGAAGATGCGGAATAAAAACCCCTTAAATTATGTTAATTACATATGGCACATTTGTCGCCTTCGATGACTGAGGCACCGATTGTCCAACTCAAGCCTCCTGCAAGGATCAACAGAGGGCTCCGGCTGGCGAGGCCTTCCAATACCGTGGAGCAAACTGGTGCCGTTCTTGGCGTTGAAGATGCGGAATAAAAACCCCTTAAATTATGTTAATTACATATGGCACATTTGTCGCCTTCGATGACTGAGGCACCGATTGTCCAACTCAAGCCTCCTGCAAGGATCAACAGAGGGCTCCGGCTGGCGAGGCCTTCCAATACCGTGGAGCAAACTGGTGCCGTTCTTGGCATTGAAGATGCGGAATAAAAACCCCTTAAATTATGTTAATTACATATGGCACATCTGTCGCCTTCGATGACTGAGGCACCGATTGTCCAACTCAAGCCTCCTGCAAGGATCAACAGACGGCTCCGGCTGGCGAGGCCTTCCAATACGGTGGAGCAAACTGGTGCCGTTCTTGGCGTTGAAGATGCGAAATAAAAACCCCTTAAATTATGTTAATTACATATGGCACATCTGTCGCCTTCGAAGACTGAGGCACCGATTGTCCAACTCAAGCCTCCTGCAAGGATCAACAGAGGGCTCCGGCTGGCGAGGCCTTCCAATACCGTGGACCAAACTGGTGCCGTTCTTGGTGTTGAAGATCCACCACCGCCTCACCTGGGTACCAGACGTCAAGCTTGCCCCGTGAAAGGCCACCCAGTGTCATCCGGCATGGTCAAGATGCGGTGCGGAGGCAGAGGGTGGACACTCCGGCTGGCTATGCGCGTCTATCTCGGGGTGGCCAGAGTAATGAAAACGAACGCACTGCTCCTGTTTCAGCTAACACTGCTCCGGAAGGAACAGCTGGAGCGGCAGCGCCCAACGCCACTTTGGAGCATCATCGGCAGGCCCCGCATCCAGTGGACCGCTTTTACAGGGCCTCAGGGAGCACCGCCTTTCTTGAGAGGTGGCGAAGCCGATGAGCCTCGTGGTTGGGACCAACAAGTGCTCTCTACGAGAGGATCGGGACTCATGACCCCAGTCTCATGCCGTCCCTACCAGTGCAGCATCAGCCCATAGACATCCAGTTGGAGCTGGACAACCGATGCAACAGGTGGATGCCGGCGTGAAGCTCAAGCAGCCAGCAACGTGTAAGATCCTCGTGTCGCTGGGCCGATATCTGGTGCTCATTGACACGCCAGTCTGGGATAGTGCCTACGCGCCGCAGCTGTCTGCGCCATCTCGACGATTGGGACGAGTATCTGGTGCCACCTATCCTTCCACGTCGACTCCACTGCGGTAGCATATCCCAGCTGACCGCAGCGTTGCTGGGATGTGCTGGCAGCCAGATGGTAAACAGCTAAGTGAAGCCCTGTCAGTTCTACCGCAGTGGGGATTCTCGTAACGCTACGAGTTTCTAAGCGCTGCCGCAGTCAAATCGAGTTGCGGTCACCCCCACCGGCTTCCCTCGCACGGCACGTCGGGAGAGGTAGGGACGAGAAGGGAGATACTGCCGCCAAACCGACGCGTCATTCACCACGGCGACACGTCACTGACGACGGCGGTGGCTTCATCGCACTACGCCTATCAACTACTGTGACACCTGTGGATGGAGAGAGAGAGATTCGAGAAAGAAGAAAATAAAAGGATGCTATTTTCTGCCTCCCTTCGTGGGGGCACGGCTCGGCACCTTTAGGGACGGGGAAGGGGGGAAGTAAAGATGATAGAAAGAAAGAGAGAAGATAGCGAGAAGGGGTGAGTAGATGACAAGAGAGTGTCTTGTTAGTCCAAGCAGGAAGGACGAAGCCAAGGCGTTCGTCTATAGGGCGTCGAGATCCGCAGGAACCGCAAACTTGAGAAAGGCTCGCAGGGCTGCTATCCTGGACCGTGAGGGAAAGAGGAAGTCCTCCACACTTGCCGCAGGGAGACCGAGGAGGCGGTAGCGGCGCACCATCTCGCATCGTTCACCGGCCAGGGCAGGGCAGGAGCAGATGATGTGCTCCAGCGTTTCTTCGCACCACATCTGCGGCACGCAGCGGATGAAGAGCGACCCTTGGCGTACATATGCGCAGCAGGCCAGGCGCTGCCGGTCCGCAGGCGAAGCAGCAGCCACCGCTCGCGTCTCTTCAGTCCAGTCTCCGGTAAGGGTGGCGGTGGATTACCGCTTGCCACCCGCCTGTCAGGGTGAGCCGTTGGAAGCAGCTGCCGTAAGCGTTGTCAGGAGTAGTCCGAGAGGGCTACCGCCTTGGTGACTGGGGTGTCGCCGTGGTGAGCTGCCTTTGCGGCGGCGTCGGCCTCCTCGTTCCCAGCGATCCCAACGTGGGAAGGAAGCCAGTGGAAGGACAGGCGCACACCGCTAGCTCTGATGGCGGTTAACTTGGCGTGGAGCAGCGACACGGTGAGCCCAGCTTAGACTGGTTGCAGCAGCGCTTGCAGTGCTGGCCGGGAGTCATACAATATGGCGCTCCTGTAGTCGAAATGTCGGTGGCCAGCCTCTCTCACAGCGGTAGATAGTTTATTCCCGCGTCAATCTCTGACGGCCAGGCCTTTGTGTGGTCTCAGGACGATTTTTATATCTTCCTTTGGCAGGGGTAGGAGTGGCTGGCGCCTTCTCGGACAACATTCGCGCTTCATCTGTGTTTCCCGCTTTGGTTGGCTGCTTGACGAGGTCTTGCCATCCGCAGTTTCTCACGCGTTTTCCTGCTTTTTTGACTCCTCACGTGTTGGAACCAGCTGTTTCTCTCGAATTGATCTTGGCGTTTCTTGAAGAGCGTTCATGTACCGACACTAAAGACGGCCGCGGCTTAGCAGCCGGCTATGAGGTGGTACGTTCGGTCTGGCACGGCCGTCGCTGCCTCGAAGTTTTGAGCTCGCATAAAACCTAGAAACAGCGACTCACCCCTGAAACTTGACTGTCCCGGTTGCCTGGTTTGTCACGGATCCATTTCAGCAAAAAAATGGGCCCAAAAATGTATTTTCCGCACAAAGAACCGCAATATTGCCGGAGCGCATAGGCTTCAGCGCAAGGGCAGCCTCAGAACCCCGTCAAAAGCTTGTTTGTTAGGAGAGCCTCTGTATCGCCTGAACATTGATGAACTTAAGACGCTTAAGGAGTCCCCATATGTTATCACAGTGCTGTGGCTTATACTACTTATTTATTTCACAGGCAGCGCTGCACATACTCCTGCAGTGAAGAGATGGGTTTCCAGACGTAGGAAGCATCGCTGCGAAAATGAGGAACCTACAGCGGCACAAGACGCACTGCTGTGTGGCTTTCATTCATCTGTGCAAAATTCTGAATGATGATGTTGGGATTGTAATTCCCGGATGTGAATTGTTGAACGCATTTCAAGCGTGTTAGCTTGTTTCATCCTCCTTGCCTTTCGCTTTCGTTTCCCTCTCTCTCTCTCCCTGCTATTTTCACGGATGCGTGAGTTTGAGTGAGCTGAAAAAGTTTGCTTTTGTCGTAACAACGTACAAACAATACGCAATACTCACTACAACGCATGAAACTTCGCGAGATGTGTTTTCTCACTTCTGGTAATATTTTGACTGTCGCGCGTGTGGTTTTCTTTGCGGTTGATCAACACGATTGTTTCTTGTTTAAATGCTACCTTTTCAAATAGGTGACGCTGACGCATCACTTTTTCGAATAAAGTGACTGATCGCTCACTTGCACTCGTTTAAATATAGGAACTTTTCTGCTCTTTTGTCCAGCGCGATGTCTGAATGATTAACACAGTCAGATACGTGAATGTTTGCGGATGCTGCAGGATGTTCAGGCAGCACGTAAAGCCTAAACATGTGCAAACTGGACTCATGTTCAGGTCTATGATGCAAGTGGCGTCACTGCCCGGTACCGCTGGCAGCAAAACATTGTAAAGTTTCATGTGATGAGGAGCTGGTACTTGGCGTTCTTTTAACAAAGAACGTACAGTGCTTTGATAAGGCTAGTTTTGAGTTACTGTCAAGTTTAGAACGTCAGCTTAGGCACCGCTGAACGCGTCACTAATAGAGTTTGACGTTACAACACTCGAAAGCAGGTTGCCCATGGTCTACTTAATCAGAGTAAGGCAGTGTAAACTTAACGAAACACGGAGCCTACTAAATTTTATGAGAAGCACAATGTAACTCAGTACACAGTGCTCCCGATTAGGGGAACGAAAAGGCTAGTACAGTGAGGACGTACCTGTGCGGCTGTGTCAAGAGGGCAGTGTTTGATGAAAGTGGGTGTGCACGGAAGATCTTGCGGCCACGAACGAATAAAAAGTGGAGTGCGGCGCATGAGAGTGAGCGTGAAAGACTCGAACATCAGCTCGCGGTCGGTATTTCGAGTCGCGGCCACTTTCTAGTACATCAGTACTAGGCACGTTGTCTCTTCGACTGCCTGATACTGTTAGACGTGGTTTTCCGCATGCCTCTCCGATGTGCTGTAATTTTTCACCGTAATTATATGCTGTGTGTTGTGCGTACCATGCTCTAGAGTTTGGTGTGATTTCTTAAAACGATCTTGGTACCACCATATTGGATAAGAATTGCCTTTTATGCACCACATGTACTATTTAAGTCGCCGCTCCACTAACTCACGATTACTTTCGCCGGATGCCATAACAGCAAATTCAGAATGATACGGTCGCGCAATGCCGTATAGTAAGCCTTGGAATGTCGTATCAGAAAGAACTATCTACAGTTCTTCTTGTAGTTTGCGCAGGGAAAATTGGTCATGTTTAACCAAGAAGCCTATGACGAGCTTTATCTTGAGTATCATATGCTTTTTACATCTTTAAAGACATCGAATAAGCAACTTTTCCTGGATAAAATGCGTCTGTAATGTTTTTCATTACACGGACTTGATCGGTTCTTGGTCTAAATTCAATCTGCGTTCTTTGATACGGATCCAATAACGTTACCTTCTCGAAGGGGAATTTTTGGTGATTCGTGTTTTAGAAGACCATAGAGGCACAGCTATTCCATGCTCTTCACCTGTGGCTGCTGTAAACAGCAGGCTACCCCTCGTCTTCAAGGCTCTGAACTATAATACTTTCACTGTAAAAGGGAGAGGGTGACCCAGCCCTCAATATAAAATTAACTATTGGAAGCAATCTCATTAGTGTTGCATGATGTAGACATTGGGCTTTTGCAAGTGTGCACGGGATTATGTCATAAAATGCAGTGTTCTCAGTGGAGCTAAGAGAGGGATGGAGCCCAGCTATGTTAAATGAACTGCTTCTCCTACGACCTCTGTTTCCGCTGAAGTGGCTTCGTGTCGATCACCTGCTTGTGACTTTTAGAACAGGTTCAGTGCTGAGAAGGTCTCACTTTGGTGGTTGTTTTAGCAAACAGAGCTCCTAGAAAGTTCACCTGATCCTCTAGGTGGTTTCATTCAATATTTACAGCTTTTCTTACTCGGACATAAGAATTTTTATGCTGACTATATGTTAAAGAGTTGATTTGAATATGTTTTTTAACCAGCTTTCCCGCTGAGCCTGTCTTTTCTCCTTTCCTGTGACTTCTGATATTTAATGTCCATGACGTTTTATGTATTTGGAAACCCTCTGTGATGATATGTGCTGCGCCGAAGAAAAACGAAACACAAGTGAGGACATTACGCCATGCAGTGGTAATGAGAAAGTGATTTTGCTAGCGTATGTACCACGTGGTCTCGATGAGGAAGAGCGAGTTTTGAGCGACGGAAGTGGCGGCTCGTGTGGCGTGGCTCCAGCGTACGCAATCCAAGAAATCGGGAGGCCAGAGCTCTGTCGCTGTGCTTGGGTCTAGAGGAGGAACCACCGGCCCACATCACTTGAAAGGACACATCGGCCTGTTCTCCTTCTGGACCTGAGGTACAGGATGACAGGGGCGGTGAAACCGGGCACGTAGGAGCTTGCTTCCTTCGTGTCCGGTTTCACCGTGGCTGCCCTTTTGGAGCCACCCGTGACATCCTACACTGAAGATTCTGTCGTCCGACACCGTTCTAATGCTGTCTCCGGCACGGCGACACCTTCGACGACTTTAACTGTAGGCAAACGTTCACTTCTCACTATTTGTGGTAGTGTTTTCAATGTGTTTGGCGAATACGTCGTATTTATGCGTTGTTGCATTTCCGAGTTAACTGTGTAATATGTTTGGCGTAACAAAAGGTAAAACAGTGCCTAAAAGACGGGGACAAGTAAAGAACGACACACGATGCGCTTACGCGTCGTTCTTTACTTGTCCCCGTCTTTTAAGCGCTGTTTTACCTTTAGTTATGCAATACCCACAGGCCCAACGACGTTCACTTTTGCAGTTCATGTTTGGCGAGTTTGTGCATTTGAGTTCTGCCTGTGTCTGTTTCTGGAGCGATCCTGACACAATACATTCAGATTCTCTTAGGAGTTGACAGGTTTTGCACTCACTGGTTTTTCTTGCACTCACTGGTTTTCATTTCATTGAAGAGCGCGTGTTTTACCAGAAGCACCACTGTTTCTCAGTTGACATTGATGCAGCAATAATAATAAAAGCTGTTATGTGTGCTGTGCGTCACTGCTTGCTCTCGCTTCGTATAGGTATGTGTTCTGTAATATTTCCAGTGGGCTGAGTCCAACTTATAGCGAGAGAGATGCAATGTATAAATTGCGGTTTTGTCCAGTTCGAAAAAGGTTATTACGCTGAGGATTACTTCGTGCGTTGTGGGTGGCAGTAGAAAGCACCAAAGATAAAAATACAAGATTTACAGGGACACCCTATGTGCTCTTAGTGCCATCAATATAGATCTTAGCGAAACTTATATTGATATTTATGTAACCGTGGTTTATAAGAACACACATAACTCTTATTCCGTTATTGAGGAGATTGTTGCATTCGCTACAGCCATTTGACACCCCACAGAAAAGAATTTGCTTGTGCTAGTTCAACGAGTGTTAACTCTAGAGGTGATTCCCTTGGCAGCTCCGAAAGATGAAATCACTTTTTCCGACCGTCGAGGACTGGATGCGAGTTATATGCTGTGGTAGAAGCCACGCCTTTTCTCTCATTTGATGGGCTGCCCACTATGCCATCTCACACGTCAGAATGTGAATGTATCCTAAATCAATTATTTGCATCGAGCTGCCAACTTGAAATGAAAGGCTCAAGTTACTCATTAATAACCGTCTCGTAAACTATACTCCGATACAAGCTAAGTTCCCAGAGGCTCCGCTTAGACGATCGAAGTGCTGCAGCCGATAGCATCTGCGACTAAATTATTAGCTCTGCTCATGCACTCGGCTGTGCTCTCTGAACGCGCAGTCTTGTGGACATCCGTCTTTGAGGAGGAAACGCCGCGGACTTCCATAGTGTTATCCAAGTACAGAGAGACCAAGCACATACGACTCTCAACAGGCTTCCACCAGGCAGCCTTCCATTCCACATAGTCTCAAAGCCATCCACGCATCAAGCGTCAGATGAAATATGCACCGATATTGCGATAAGAATTAGAGAGTCCTTGCCCTATCGGGCTACTGTGAAATCTGACGAAGTGAGTAGCACGGGCACCCAGCGATGCCCGTTCGTAGAGTTGCCACTGCTCATTTTGCCAAATTGTCGATGATGGCAGTGCTCGAGGTAAGCACGTAGAATTTTCCTGGTGCAAGTAGCATCTTGTTAATGAGATTCGCAAATTCAAAGTGCACCATGTGTGCTACTTATTGCTGCTTTTTATCCACTTACTGCTTGTTACGGCAGTTGAGGTACCTGTCATCTGCAGCGAGTTCCATCAATTTCCGCCCCTTCAGCTGTAGCCCCGTAACGTATCGGTGAGAGGAGAAATCGCGCGCTCTGTGAGGTGGTGGCGCCCTCTCTTGAACTGTGTCGAAGTGAGACGAACACCTAACGGAAATATGCTTATTCCTCTCCCCCCCGTCCTAAGAAATTTCACTTCAATAAGGTAACTCACATTACGCGAGATATGTGCGTTATGGTCATTCATGCGTGTCTTCATCGTGACACGTCAAATACTGCGCACACTTCACGAAGACTAACTGTTAAGGGTGCTCTGCATTTGCTTTGTGAAGATCTGCTATTAGCTCGAGATGTGTTAATGAAGTGTCCTCGTCGAAATTAGCATACAATGAGATGACAGGCTTAGTGCCCTGCCATACGGTCATGGGTGTGCGGGTTAATGAAAAAAGGGCCATGATGTGGACGTTTCTCGTGGAGGCTCGCGTGGTGTTCATAGCTAAATCGACGCACAGAGCCAGCAGGGAGAAGCAGCAACGGGCGAGATAGACGAACATACAAGAGCTGAAAGGAATCTCGAACGAAACGGTGAGGATGCAGTGAGGGCACGGCGGAAATTGGAACTTCAGTATACGGTCCCTGTACCCCGACTCACCAAAGCATCCGAAGCAGGCGTCGGTGATGATGTCTACAATGATAAACGAATGTTGTTAAGCCTTAATATTAGTTCATTCTCGTCCAGGGGTAGTGGATTTTGTGAACAAATTATTTTCAACGCAGAAAAATACGGGCACGTAATAATTAGGGTGCCCGCATAACAAAGTTAGTAACTTATTTCGATGAGGCACTGCCGAGGGATACTCACAGATGTTGTAGATGCAACGACCGCGAGAGGCTCTTACCAATGCATCATCGAAATTTGTGACTGAAGTGGACACGGGCGACATCCCTGAGAACCTCATTTAATTTGTTACTTAAGTGGTTAACGCGGGAACCTTAATCATTAGAATCCCACTGCTACACGCCTTTTTACTGTATGGGCAAGCTCGACGAATTTTTGCCGTCGCCGTCATTATCTTTAAAATGTGCAAATTGATAACATCTCCCTGTACATCGCACCTTCTACCCCTAAGCAAAAGCTGGCAAGCGCTGTAGAGGAACGCGGCTGAAGCTGAGAGGAAACGAGCCGGACACCTCCGTCGCATGGAGGACACATGCGGTAACATCATCCCGCGTGCGAGGTCAGCCGTCGATTACTCCTCAAGCAGAAAGAAAACGGCCCGCCTTCTTTTCGTGAGAAGCATGAAGATCGCCAGGGGAGTGGGGGGTGGGGTGGTGTGTGCGTCTCTCGAAGAATTCTGGTTTGCGTGCTATCTCGACAGAAGATACGAAACGGCTCGTACACTTGCTGCGATTTCAACGATAACTTCGCGTTTAGACAACAGAAAGCACGAAAAGCACTTCAGTGCTTGGAATGCCCACAATTCTTCAAACCTGCGTTCTATTGTTATGCGAGATCGGATTCAAGAGTTGACGGCTTATTTTAATTCGTATAAAACTGCACTTTGTTTCTACCGTGATTATCGCTTAGCCCTTAAGCGAAACTGTGAATTTACAACACTTTGCAACATTTGATAATTAGAAATTATTAATTGTCTACGTTGTATGTTTAACATACACTCTGAGTTGGCCAACATGAAAGCTAACATTAGTAATTTCGTTACATTCTCGTAATGCGCACATGTGTTTTTAAAGAAATCTAGTCTAGAACTATCTTAAACACCACATAGAGCCTTCACCCAAGTTATCATCTGTCGGCGCGGCCAGCCTAGGGACTGCGTGTTTTGTTACTACTCAGCGGAGAACGATCAAACACCGAGACCAAGCACACAATAAACTCAGGCTGCAGGTTGCCCTAGTCTTTCGTCCACCTGGCCCGCAGCTCCACACCAAAACTTTGTGCCTTCTCGAGCTCGGTGAAGTCGTGCTCTGTAACTACGTTAGCACTGCATCTTTCTTGCTGACAATAACATAGCGCAAATAATGTACGAAATGATTTCGTCAAACACATATGTTACTTGTGCTTTTCACGCACGCAGCTTTTTTTCTGGCTACTGCGCGACACGTGGCTATTCCTTGTGCGAGTAAAATGATACTTTTCTTTTGTTTCTCTTCATGCAGTTTTTCGTAACCATTGAAAATGCTTGTCGGAACAATGTGGACTATCAGAAGTCTGTACTATGAGCTCTTATGCTTCTCCGTATAGCTTCCAGGAAGTGGAAATGGCGAATTCTTTTTCGAATGTGAGGTGATGAGAGGTCAGAAAAAAATTTTTATACTCACAAGCACCATAACCTACGGCACCCCATACGCGGACATGAAAAATGGCCAGCGTAACAAGGTGAACATCCTCATCCACAAAGCCTACAAAATTGCCATAGGACTTTCACCCACCACAACCACGACACAGCTCCTCAAGATGGGGGTTCATAATATCTGGGAAGAGTTAATTGAAGCCCAAAAGGTGAACCAACTAGAAAGATTGAAACTTACAAAAACGGGACAAGGACTTTTAAGGAATCTTGGCTATGCAGTCGAAAAAGAAGCACACCTGGCCCAGCCTATTCCCCATGAAATCAAGGGTAAAATATGTGTGTCAAATACCTAGGAACATGCACCCGGAACCTGACAAAGGAAGAAGACATGCACGAGTACAATTATTACAGCAGAGGCTCGCGAGCTATAGCAACACCGAGAGTATACGATACACAGATGCCGCTAAATACCCAGGGGGGAAATAAATATGTAGCCTGCGTGGTGGATGAAGAGGGTAGAGAACTCACTGCCGCTTCGACATATGCCAATGATGCAAACACCGCAGAGGAACTGGGCATTGCGTTAGCCATCAGTACGAGTTCTTCGTCAATTACGATCGTGACGGACTCACAAGAAGCGTGTCAAAGATTTCAAAAGGGGTCAGTTGGCAAATCAGCCCTTGAAATCCTCCTCAAGTGCGACTTCGAAGACGCAAGTATCCTCTGGACACCGGGGCACGAATCCCTAGCGGGGAACCAAGCGGAGACACCAGGCGGAGACACCAGGCACACGGCGTACTGGCGAACAGGTGCAATGGAGCAGCATACATGCGAACAGTTCCAAATCCCACTCATAGCACCTTGACGGCGACGCAGGATTCGCTAACCACAATGTTAGCCACAAGGTTAATTGTGAGAAGGGTTGCTTAGGTCGATAAAAAATTCAGCTAGGTGGTGGGAGTCTATAGTAAAAGAAGGGAAAGTGCGCAAACATGTACACAGGAAAAGAGGATAAGACGACACAAATTCCGACTATCAACCAACTATCAAGTAAAAGAGCGCACTGCGGCGGAAAAGAAAGTAGACAGTTTTTTCCACTCCACTCCACAAAAACTTGTCTCAGCATGAGCATGGTACGCCTGTTTTTCTCAAGAGAATGCTTCCTGCATTCTAAAGCCATGATTTCTTGCCGAGTTCGAGGTACTTATTTGTCTGTGTCATGTCGCCTTTCTGGCCTCTGTTGTAAATTGTTTGAAGCTACCGCGGGAATGTTACGCGCATCGAAAAACTTCGAGAACGACGAAGAAGGAGACAACGTTGAGTGAAATAGAACACGCTCTTTGACATGGGTTCTCGGCTTTGCGTCTTTTTCCTTTGGTGCCTTTAGACGCCGAAGCGCGGTTTTCCCACAGCCTCCATATTGGCAAGCACTTTTCACGGTATGGAGAAAGCACCCGCCAAGCAAACTGCATAATCTTGAACTAGAACATGTATTGTTATCATGTAATGCTATCAACTTGTTAGGCAGTGAGAATTAAAATAAAACTGAATTCTGATTATACGTGGCTCCATCTGGACTACCTCCAAAGCTGTGCTGGTTGCTGATTCTAAGTGCGCCTATAAAAGTAAAAAGAGTAGCGTATCTGGATATTCTGAGCGAGATATAAGCGATAAAGAGTGAAATTGCCCCAATAAATACCTCTCTATAAACCACTGACCTAAGTTATTCGTGCTTTGCTTTCCGCTGGTGCCAACTGAAGTTGTCTGAGTTTTGTTTTTGTGGTAGGGTGTTGTGCACCTAAAAGAAGGCCTGGTAAACTTCCCCTAGAATGTTATGAAAAATTGGTCTTGTTTTCTAATTTTTAGTAGTGCCTCCTCTTGCTTCAGCACTTTGTGTATCTAATTTCTTTCAGACGTCTTTTTTTCTTTGAATGTACACGCTGACACTGCCTAATAACGATCAGAATTTCTGCGATTTTTCTCTGCTTTATGAACTGAAATTTTGTAGGTTTATTTTTCCGACATAGAAACGTGAACGCCTATGACATATTGCTTGTGTTGCAAGATAACTAGAAGGAAAGTTGCTTGATGTGATTTATGTTTTTTATTCGTGCATATGTATGGAACTTTTGATTGCGAAAATTCCAATATTTTTTATTTGTGCGTAAGTTTTCACCATAATACCCCAGTATGGGGTTCTCTGATATGGTTGGTATATTTGTGTAGTGTATTTTATTCGCGCTTCAGCATTTCAATTAGGTTCAATTAATTATATTGCGTCCTTGTGCATAACTGAATGCGATCTTATAAGAATGCGATCTTATAAGCACATGATGTTTCTTGACGACATTTACTCAATTTCCTGTAAGCACCGCCCTTATTCACTCGTTTTCGTAAATTGTTGCAGATGTTGGCGACAAGCTTCTGCGGATATATCTGCGGCAATTTTGAACCCTTGGTCAATTCACTCCTCAAATTCATCAGTAGTTATTTGGTATTGTGCGATAGACTTCCTCTTCAGACTATGCCTGCATAAGAAGAAGTGATGGGACGTCAGGACTCCTTGAGGACCTCTTTGGGGGGCCGTGAAGTCCCAACCAGCGTCATGAAAAATGTGTCCCGAATAATGTATGGACCCAAAACATTTGTGGCCGTCGTGTTGCCGATACATGTAGTCCAAGTAAGACGAAGAAATTATGTTGTTTCGCACTAGTGCTATCTGGGTGGTTTTCTTCGTTCCTCTTTCTTTCTCTTTCTCGCCGTTTCTTTCATTTCTTTTTTGCATCTGTTCCTTTCTATTTCTTTTTTTTCTCTTTCTATGTATTTCTTTCTCTTTCGTGATCTTTCTATCTTTCTGTTTCCTCCCTTTCTCTCTCTTCTCGGTTTTTTCTTTTCTCTTTCTCTTCCCCTTTGTGTCTATATATTTCTCCCTTTTTTGTCCTTCCGGCTTTCTGTTTTTGTATCTCTTTTTCGTGTCAGTTTCTTTCTTTCTTTCTTTCTTTCTTTCTTTCTTTCTTTCTTTCTTTCTTTCTTTCTTTCTTTCTTTCTTTCTTTCTTTCTTTCTTTCTTTCTTTCTTTCTTTCTTTCTTTCTATGTTTTATTCCTTTATTACCTTTTTTTTCTCTTTATTTTTTTCTCTCTGTTTTCTCTTTCTTTCTTTCTCTCTCTTTTTCCCGTGTTTCACCTGCTCCACATTGCGGAGCACAGTTTTCGTTCAACACCAACTGATTTTACACCAAGTGGTCGCGATTTTATCACCGACTGGCTAATTAACGTTCTTTAGTCGCAACGCACCTCACAAGATGATTGGGGAGGCTAATTATAAAAGCTTTAACGACGAGTGCTGAAAATTTTCAGCGTTTTCACCTACATTCAAACACGTCGAACTCGGATAAATCGAATTATCCTTTATATCGAAATACTTTCGAACGCGACAATGCTTTAACGTGAATGCATAGAAAAATTTACGGCTACATCGAAGAAAAATGACGGGAACACTTGATATATCGAACGTAATCATTTAATATCTGGGGTTTAACGTCCCAAAACCATGATATGATTATGAGAGACGCCGTAGTAGAGGACTCCGGAAATTTCGACCATCTGGTGTTCTTTAACGTGCACTGACATCGCACAGTAATATATCGAACGTAGGGCAGTTCCTAAGAAGTTGGTTTTTCCCAACAAGTCAGCTTTTTCTCACTGAAGGGGACTTCCCCGCATGAGTGGTGTGATTGCATGGGCCGTACCGATACCACATTTTCTCGCTTACACTGCGCCCCTGGATATTTATTTATTTATTTGAAATTCCTTACAGGCCTGTTGGGCATTGTGTAAGGGGGGGCTCTAAAAAAAAACATCAATCAGTACGAAAATAACAAAAGGTATCAAACACCAGAAAGAAACGATATACATCACACAGAAAAATTTGGAGACTTCATACATAATACGAACATAACGCAAATACAAACTAAATAAATACATGATAAATACATAATATTAACACAATATACACAGATTTTGCCTTTTGGTGGACGACCTCAGTGAAAATGTGCAATTAGTTGGTGATGGAATGTGTCGGGGTTGGACTATGAAGCTATGTTGTCGGGCAGGTTATTCCATAATGTAATGGCGCGTGGAAGTGCTGATGAATTGAATGTTAATGTGCGACCATATATGCGTGAAAAACTCAAATTATTGTGCAATCTTCTGGATGTTCGGGATGGGACATCAAGATGAAATGAACATGACCTGTCAGAGTGAACATACTTGTGGAATAATGTTAGTAGGGCTATGTCACGGCGCGTAGCTAATGATGGTAGGCAAAGATCGGTTTTAATCCGCGTGACGCTGCAATGATAACTATAGTTTCGCGAGATGAATCGTGCTGCCCTATTTTGGATAGATTGTAGTGCGGTGGTCATGTTATTGTAATATGGAGACCAAATGGATGATGCGAACTCAAGTTGTGGGCGAACAAAGGAGATATAAGCTAGTTTACGAATATTAGCGGGTGAATTTCTGAGATTACGCCTTATGTAACCCAATGATTTTGAAGCATTAGCGCATACCGATGAAATGTGAAAGGACCATGACAGATCAGAAGAAAGGTTAACACCAAGGTATTTGTAATGGGACACGTATGATAGTAAGTCGTCTTGAATGCGGTATATATAGTTAGAATTATTATGTTTACGGCTGAATGTGATTACTTTACATTTTGCTGTGTTAAGGGTCATTAGCCATGTGTTGCACCACTCGTTACTTAGATTGAGATCACACTGGAGTGCCAAGTGGTCAGTAGCAGATCTAATGGGGAGGTATAGAATGCAATCATCTGCAAAAATTCGCATGCTGGAAGAAATATTATTGGGTAAATCATTTATAAAAATTAGAAATAATAATGGACCCAGCACGCTGCCCTGCGGTACGCCTGAGGTAACTGGTGAAAGCTTAGAGGACAGATTGTTAACAAATATGAATTGTTGGCGGTTCGAAAGAAAGTTACGTATCCATGATAAAGTTAATGAGTCTAAACGAATTGTTGACAATTTAGAAATCAAGCGGCAATGAGCTACACGGTCAAAGGCCTTGGCGAAGTCCAGAAATATGCAGTCAGTTTGTAGGTTATCATTCATATTAAAATGCAAGTCAGTGGTTAGCTCGAATAGCTGTGTTTCGCAGGAGTGATTCTTCCTGAACCCGTGTTGGTTTTGGTAAAAAAACTTATTGTTCTCTAGATGATTGAAAATATGAGATGCAATAATATGCTCTAGCATTTTACAACAGATGCACGTGAGAGATATCGGACGGTAGTTTTGAGCTGTGCTTTTGTTTCCGCTTTTAAAAATCGGTATTACTTTCGCTATTTGCCAGTCAGAGGGTAGTATTCCATTCGTTAGAGACTGCTGAAAAATATAACGCAAAAATTTCGTAGACACTGTAATGGTATTTTTTAATATTTTAGAATTAATTCCATCAATACCTGCTGAAGTAGACACCTTTAAGCTATTAATGAGACTCGCTATGCCTTCCTCAGTTATTTCAATGGGTGTCATGTAATTATAATTTAGATCGCAAACTTCGGGAAGAGTGGAGTGATCTTCGGAAGTAAACACAGATGAGAAGTAAGCGTTAAATATTTCCGGGCACTCGTTGTCTGGTATAGGAGCATTGTTACAATGTAAAGAAATTGAACTAGTGTCACGATCAGGGCACATTTGCTTCCAAAACTTTTTAGGATTAGTTTTCATTAGCACTGGGAGGTCATGCGCAAAATATTTATCTTTGGCAACGGATAAGGCGGAGCAGTAGGTTTTTAAGCAGACTTTGTATTTATCCCATGCAGGACGGGTGCCCGCACGCTTAGCAGCCTGATATAAACGCTTCTTTTTGTTCCGTAATTGTTTAAGCCTCCTAGTATACCAAGGCTTTGATTTGTCTTTAGTTATTGCGATCAGAGGGACATATTGGTGGACCAAAGATGTTACCTTGTCTCGAAAGAGAGTCCAGTTCTCTTCTACGCATCGGCCGTCAAACGAGGGTAGATATGTACCGAAAAAGAAGGTTTCAAGTTCTGTGTTTATAGCTGTGAAATTAGCTTTATTGTAATCGTAAATCGTCTTTGTTACATATCCCATAAATGGAATTGGAATGTCTAAGGTTATCTGAAGCAATTGGTGATCGCTGAATCCTTCCAAGTGTGTTACTTCTGTTACTGTTTCTGGTGCTGTTGTAAGTACTAAGTCTAGTATGTTAGTGTCACGAGTCGGCTGGTTAACGACTTGGGACAGGTTGTAATCAAGTGTCAGGTTGCAGAACTCTGTGGAAATATGACAGGATGATGATAGCTGAGCCCAGTTAATTAAAGGATAATTAAAGTCTCCAATGAGATAGATGCTATCAGTGGGACACAGTTCAGTTGCCTTATTAATACTGCCACGCGCGTTTCTTATTTTCGCGTTTGCTGTATTCGGTTAACGCTCGGCGCAGACCACGCCTTAGCATTCGAGAAGCTTCGCGATTATTGTCGATCGTTTTGTTAAGATTGCGCGCAAGATGCGACCACTCGAGATTATTCCAGAGCTTGCGCGATGACCAGTGATAAGGCTAGAATGTTCGACGCGTGATGCATAAAAGCCGGCGCGCTCCAACGATGTTCAGATTATCGACGGCCGACGCTCTGTTCGCCGCTATCACTGCCAGTGTGTAGTGCTGTAGTCTGACCTTCAGTTTTCCGGCCACAAGTTCGGCCTAATAAAGAGTTTCTCCTTTGACACGCCGACTCTTGCCTTCGTCGACGTCACGACCACGTGACATCTGGTGGAGGTGCTGCTTCGTCCATGCTCCGGACGCCCCCGCGAGGTACTGACCCAAGGCCGACCCGCGAAGAAGACGACACAAAGGACAACCCGGAAAGTCGAAGCAGCCGCAGGCAGAGGGGCCTCGAGCCAGAGTACGGGCTTCTTGCCGAACACACCAGGCACTCCAAGCCAGCGACGTCAACCGCAGGCACGATGACAACCCCTGCGCCGCCTACACCGATCGTGATCCGGCAGCCTAAAGAACCACCAAAATTCCGCGGATCATCAGTTGAAGATCCAGAAAGCTGGCTGGAAGCATACGACCGCGTGGCCACTTTCAACCACTGGGACAACGACGACAAGCTAAGACACGCCTATTTCGCTTTGGAGGACGCCGCTCGGACCTGGTTCGAGAACCAAGAGCGAAGCCTGACCACGTGGGACATTTTTCGCACCAGGTTCCTTGCCACGTTCACAAGCGTCGTCCGCAAGGAGAGGGCAGAAGCTATGCTGGAAACACGTGTTCAGCTGCCAAATGAGAACGTGGCGCTCTTCACGGAAGAGATGCTGAGACTGTTCCGCCACGCAGACCCCGAAATGCTCGAAGAGAAGAAGGTTCGCCTCCTGATGCGAGGAGTCAAGCAGGAGCTCTTCGCGGGACTGATGCGGAACCCACCGACGAGTGTCGAGGATTGCGTCTCGGAAGCGACGACTATTGAGAAGACCCTGGAGATGCGCAACCGGCAGTACAATCGCCGTTCGACTCCACATTTCGCCGACATCCAAGGGCTCTGCTCCGCCGACCTGCGCGAAACGATCCGAGTGATCGTGAGAGAGGAACTGCGGAAGCTGTTACGCTCGCCACAACCTCAAGTGGACTGGATCACCGACATCGTTCGGGATGAGGTCCAGCAGGCGTTGGGAGTTCCCGAACCACCGCAGCCACATCCGGAGGCTATGACCTACGCTGCTGCAGTCCGCCGTCCTGTTCCCGCTCCGCGACATCAAGTCACCTCGTCGCCGCAGTTCCATCGCCAGGCGCCGCCGCTGCCGCCACCACCGACGCCCTACCGTCCTCCTGTCGGCCAGCGCTACGCGCCGAGAAAAACCGACGTCTGGCGCGCTCCTGACAACCGCCCGCTCTGCTACCATTGCGGGGAGGCCGGCCACACCTACCGCCGCTGCCAGTACCGACAGATGGGGCTGCGCGGTTTCGCCGTCAACGCGCCGTGTCCGCAGCGGGGTGAACGACCTCGCGACATCGCCGACTACCTCACAGGAGCGCAGTGGACACCCCGACGATCTTCCCGTTCGCCGTCGCCAGGCCGCTACACCTCACCTCATCGCAGGCAGTACACCAGTCCGGCTCGGGGCCGATCTCCGAGCCCTTACCCGGAAAACTAAGGGCAGCAACCGATGGAGGTGCGGTTGCTGTACGTCGAACTACCGAAGATCCTCCGCCGACGCCGACGACGACGACGCGATGAAACCTGCTGAACACGACGCGAAGCAGACAGAGCCCTGCCGACGAAACCTCGCGGACCGAGCTAGACCTGACGACGCAACATGATGGAAGCAGTGCAACAAATCGACGCAGCCGTGATCCGACGCCGCGAGCTAACCGCAACGCAAGGCGACGGACTAGCGACCTCGACGTTCTCATCGACGGTCACAACGTCACCGCTCTCGTCGACACTGGGGCCGACTATTCCGTCGTCAGTGGGTCATTCGCCACCAAGCTGAAGAAAGTAAAGACCGCTTGGAGTGGACCCGAAATCCGGACAGCTGGAGGCCACCTGATAACGCCGATTGGAGTCTGCACGGCGAGAGTCACCATCAATAACCGGACTTATCCTGCGAGCTTTGTAATCCTACAAAACTGCTCCAGGGATGTGATACTTGGAATGGACTTCCTAAGTGACCACGGCGCCGTCATCGACCTGAGGTCTGAGTCGATAACACTAACCTCAGACGAAGCGCTCCCGCCCCACGCAACGCCAGGGAACCATGCATTGAATGTGATGGAAGAACAGGTGACCGTTCTGCCGCGCTCCAGCGTCATTATTTCCGTCGGCACCGCAAAACCTGCGAACCATGAATGCGTCATCGAGGGCGATCAGCACCTACTCCTGAACCGTCAAACTTGCGTCGCAAGAGGCATCGCCGAATTGCGTGATGGCAAAGCAAAGGTACTGCTCACAAACTTCAGCCACGAATATAGGCACCTTACCATTGGTACGACGGTCGCCTACATCGAGAAATTCGTGGACACCAGCAATGCTTTCGTCCTCTCCGATGCTAACGAACCTGCTTCGACGAATCAAGGTCCCGGAATAGATTTCGACGTCAACCCGAGGCTCCCGAAGCACAAGCAAGACCAGCTCAAAAGTCTGCTCCTGCAATTTAAGGACTGCTTCTCGTCGTCGTCAAGCATTCGACAGACGCCAGTCGCGAAACATCGTATCATAACAGAAGAAAGTGCCCGACCAATCCGTCAGAGCCCGTATCGAGTTTCTACGCGAGAACGAGAAGCCGTAAAGAAACAAGTCGACGAAATGCTTCGCGACGACATCATCCAGCCGTTCAAGAGTCCCTGGGCGTCTCCCGTGGTATTGGTGAAGAAGAAGGACGGAACTCTACGTTTCTGCGTCGACTATCGTCGCCTGAACAAGATCACGAAGAAGGACGTGTATCCCCTCCCACGTATAGACGACGCCTTGGATCGACTCCACAACACGAAGTACTTTTCCTCGATGGACCTGAAGACAGGCTACTGGCAGATCGAAGTCGACGAGAGAGACCGAGAAAAGACGGCCTTTATAACACCAGACGCCTGTTCGAGTTCAAGGTCATGCCGTTCGGTCTTTGCTCGGCCCCCGCGACCTTCCAACGCGTTATGGATACTGTACTGGCCGGCTTGAAGTGGCAGACTTGCCTTGTGTACTTGGACGACGTCGTTGTGTTTTCCGCAAACTTCGACGAACACCTCCGGCGACTTGAAGCTGTACTTCAAGCAATCAAGACCTCCGGACTCACACTCAAGCCAGAAAAGTGCCGCTTTGCGTACGAAGAACTTTTGTCCTTGGGCCACGTGATAGGTAAGTCCGGAGTACGCCCCTACCCTCAGAAGACAGCCGCCATCGCTACATTCCCGCCACCCGCCGACAAGAAGGCCGTCCGTCGATTTCTTGGCCTGTGCGCCTATTACAGGCGGTTCGTCAAAAATTTTGCCCGCATCGCCGAGCCACTCACTAACCTGACCAGAACCGACGTCGAGTTCAAGTGGGAAACGCCACAAGAGGAAGCATTTCAAGAACTAAAACGACGCCTGCAAACGCCTCCGTTACTTGCGCATTTCGACGAACACGCCGAAACAGAAGTGCACACCGACGCAAGCAGCGTGGGACTCGGCGCCGTCCTTGTGCAGAGGACGGACGGACTGGAAAGGGTCATCAGTTATGCTAGCCGGTCGCTATCCAAGGCAGAGGCCAACTATTCCACAACAGAAAAGGAGTGCCTCGCCATCGTCTGGGCTACGTCAAAGTTCCGCCCCTATCTCTACGGGAGCCCCTTCAAAGTTGTGAGCGACCACCACGCCTTGTGTTGGCTAGCTAACTTGAAGGACCCTTCAGGTCGTCTCGCAAGATGGAGTCTAAGACTTCAAGAATTCGACATTACCGTCGTTTACAAGTCCGGGAGAAAACACTCCGACGCCGACTGCCTATCTCGTGCCCCCCGTCGACCCACCGCCGCAGGACGACCTGGATGATGACTGCTTCCTGGGAACCATAAGTGCCGACGACTTCGCCGAGCGACAGCGAGCGGACCCAGAACTAAGGGGCCTTATGGAGTACCTCGAGGGGAAGAACACCACTGTTCCGAAGGTATTCAAGAGAGGACTGGCGTCGTTCTTCCTGCGAAATGGAGTTCTCCTAAAGAAGAACTTCTCGCCCATTCGAGCCGAACACCTCCTCGTGGTTCCTTCAGCAGTGAGGCCAGAAGTCCTCCTGGCCCTACACGACGACCCAACGGCTGGACACCTCGGTGTTTCCCGCACGCTCGCAAAGATACAAGAGAAGTACTACTGGCCACGCCTTGCCGCCGACGTCGCTCGTTACGTCAGGACATGTCGAGACTGTCAGCGACGCAAGACACCGCCGACAAGACCAGCAGGCTTCCTTCAGCCGATCGAACCACCTCACCGCCCGTTCCAGCAAATCGGTATGGACCTACTGGGGCCGTTTCCTACGTCGACTTGCGGGAACAAATGGATCGTCGTAGCTACGGACTACCTCACCCGCTACGCCGAAACAAAAGCCCTACCTAGAGGCAGTGCAGCCGAGGTAGCGAAATTCTTCGTTGAAGACATTGTCCTGCGTCATGGCGCCCCAGAGGTCCTCATCACCGACAGAGGTACGGCCTTTACTGCAGAGCTAACTGAGGCCATTTTGAGATACAGCCAAACAAGCCACCGCCGCACCACCGCCTATCACCCACAGACCAACGGCCTCACCGAGCGTCTAAACAAGACCATCGCCGACATGCTGGCCATGTACGTCGACGTTGAGCACAAGACATGGGATGCCATCCTTCCGTTCGTGACCTTCGCATACAACACGGCAGTGCAAGAAACGACGCAGCTGTCGCCGTACAAGTTGGTCTACGGACGGAACCCATCAACGACGCTTGACGCCATGTTACCAAACGTCACTGACGAGGAAAACATCGACGTCACCGCCTACCTACAGCGCGCCGAAGAAGCCCGACAACTCGCCCGCCTACGTATCAAGAATCAGCAGGCGACCGACAGCCGCCGCTACAACCTTCGACGACGCTTCGTGGAATACCAGCCCGGCGACCGCGTTTGGGTGTGGACGCCGATACGCCGACGTGGACTTTGTGAAAAACTTCTTCGGCGATACTTCGGGCCATACAAAGTGCTTCGACGTCTAGGCGCTCTGGACTACGAGGTTGTCCCGGACGGCATTACGAACTCTCAACGGCGCCGTGCGCGACCTGAAGTCGTCCATGTCGTACGCCTCAAGCCGTACTACGCGCGTTAGTGAACCTGAGGACTCCACCTATTGCTTTATTATTGTGCTTTCTTGCTTTATTGTTGTTGTTTATTGTTGCATGCATTTGTCCCCGTGTTCCGTTTTAAGCATCGGGACGATGCTTTTTCAGAGGGGGGCGTTGCCACGCGCGTTTCTTATTTTCGCGTTTGCTGTATTCGGTTTCCGCCCGCAAAGACTGTCAGTAACGCTCGGCGCAGACCACGCCTTAGCATTCGAGAAGCTTCGCGATTATTGTCGATCGTTTTGTTAAGATTGCGCGCAAGATGCGACCACTCGAGATTATTCCAGAGCTTGCGCGATGGCCAGTGATAAGGCGAGAATGTTCGACGCGTGATGCATAAAAGCCGGCGCGCTCCAACGATGTTCAGATTATCGACGGCCGACGCTCTGTTCGCCGCTATCACTGCCAGTGTGTAGTGCTGTAGTCTGACCTTCAGTTTTCCGGCCACAAGTTCGGCCTAATAAAGAGTTTCTTCTTTGACACGCCGACTCTTGCCTTCGTCGACGTCACGACCACGTGACAATACTGATGCGCAGTTCGTCGACGAAGGATTGACCAGAATCAGGCGGCCGATAACAGGCGCCTATCAGTAGCTTAGTGGAAGGTATTAGGCAAGATACCCAGATGATTTCGAGATTGGAATCGGTGTTGATTACATGTGACGTCAGCGCCTTCTTTATTCCTAGGAGGACGCCACCCCCTCGTTTATCAGGACGGTCACGTCTATATATATTGTATGAATGCGCACGAGGTAAAATTTCGTCGTCTGTAATGTTAGGATTCAACCATGTTTCGGTAAGAATGATTATGTGTGATTCACTATCATCTAGAAAAGACGAGAGCAGATCACGTTTGGCACAAGGCTACGGATATTGGCGTATGACACTGATAATGAGTGATGAGTGACACGTCTACTGGACTGGTGGGGATAGTTTGCGCATGTTCTATTGTCTAGCTATCTGTTTGTCGGCACAACACTGTCTGTTAATGTGTCATAAACGAAGACCTTAGCTTCCACGTGCAACTTATCAAGAGACAGCTTAAAAGGTTTCTTTTGTGCCTTGGCAAAATCGTATAGCTTCTTTCTTATTCTTCGCGTTGCGAGCGAAAAATCTTCGCCAATGGAAAAAGAAGTTCCCTTCAGTTTACGCACACATGAAAGAATTTTCGCTTTGTCCTTGAAATACATCAATTTTGCTATAATTGGTCTACGTTTATTATTGTCAAACTTCCCCAGTCTGTGTACCCGCTCAAACTGTGAACTACTTGTAGTTAGGCCCAGTTTGTCTGTACAGAATTCGATAATTTTTTTCTCTGAAGCTGCCCAGTCTTCATCAGGATTGTCATCCATTCCAAAGAAGAGAAGATTGCATCGCCGCAGCCTATTCTCTGTGTCATCGCACCTAGAAGTAATTAAGGAAAGCTGCTGCGAGACAGAACCAGAGGCATGTTCGGGTGTGCTAAACGCGTCAGGAGGCTGATTGGCGATTGACGTTTCCAGCGACGCTATTCTTTCATTCAAACGGTTCACCTCTATCTGCGAGGCCACTTCCTGTTCCGTCACAGTTCTAGCTTCGCCTTCCTCAGTCTCGCGCCTCTCAAGTGCCGTCACCCTTTCAGTCAAGTGCCTAATAGTGTTCTCTGCGGCTGCTTCCCTCTCCCTGGAACGGTCGAGCTCCCTTAACAAAGTATCTCGATCTTCTTCCAGCTTTCGGGTTGTTGCAAGTATGGATGCATAAGCCTCATCCAGTTTCTTCAGTCTTTCCGAGACTAAGGCGAAAGCGTCAGCTTCAGCCTTCGTCATGGGACCGGGATTAGCCTCAACGTCACCCGAAAGCATCAGAAGTATATCAGACAGCGATAACCACAAACACTTTAACAGGCCTAATAACCATTTGTATGCATCAAAAAGCTCTGGTGGGCAAGACACCGCGAACAGACAGTAATTGCTGCTTCTAACACATGTTGCAGATTTCATGTAACTAACCTGAAAAACGAGCGAGTGTGAGGGCATCGTCGCTTGCGCGGTGTCGTGCCCAAATGGTGCTGCCTCTGATCCGCGTTTATATGCCATGCTGATTTCCTCGGTCATCGTTGACGTAGGTTGCCAGGTTGCAGAGCCGGTTCGGACTATATGCAGCGGCAAGGTATCAAAGGCAGACCACGGAAGCCAAGGAACATCCGAGATTAGCCGACAGGAACCAAGAAGTCCGGTGCAAATGACCCATGTAACTGCCGTCTGAAAAACGAGCGAGTGTGAGCGCATCGTCGCTTGCGCGGTGTCGTGCCCCTAAACCTCATCATCAACAAACCGCGCAAAAATAAGAACTAAAGAAATCTCCCTGTGTTGCACTAAGTCGTCTTGCTTGCATTTTCGTGAAGCAGCACCGTGAGGCCAACTTGCGCGCCAAAATTAGCATGGAAAGTACGGAAAATTCTTCAAAAGTTTTATATAGAATTGTGCGATATAGTGTACTTATTCCCGTTTCTTAGCGAGTTTGATATATACGGGATTCCACCAATGAAATTTTCTCTGCGCATAGGCCGTACTTTTAGCTCGCCGTTTTTAACAGACAGTGGCTATCATGCTCCCTACGCGATTTCGTGTTGTGCGTTGTGCATTTTCCCATGAGTCTTTCACTGCGAAGCACTAAAAGACGTGCCTTGCATGGACCACTCGCAACTGGCTCACACCTTCGCTCGTCCAGGTATGTGGTTTGACTCACGTATAGCATATGGTGCATGAGGTATCCGGTGCTGGGAGACAGACATGCGACGACGAGAAGCTGCGCCGCGTTGCAGGTGAACGAGAAGGCGCTCAACTGCAGCGCAACCACCCAGTGGCGCCCGGCTTCCCCGTCAGAGGACGCGACGGGGCCAGTGCGTAGCTGGTAAAGCATTACGCAGCCCACGCACTGAATCAAGGAAAGAGGGCAGAATTAGGAAGAGTCCACCGCTTTACGGTTGCTAACCGCCGTAACCATAAGCGTGCGCAGAGTTCCCCTTCAGGGGGGGTGGGGGCGAAGGTTTGACGCAGCGCCCCCCTCCCTATTATGTCAATGTATCGGGCTGGCTTTCCGCCCCCTATCGCCCCCCCCTACCTATTAAATGCGAAGAATTTCTTAGCGAACTTCGGCGACATTGAGCGTATCTATCTATCTATCTATCTATCTATCTATCTATCTATCTATCTATCTATCTATCTATCTATCTATCTATCTATCTATCTATCTATCTATCTATCTATCTATCTATCTATCTATCTATCTATCTATCTATCTATCTATCTATCTATCTATCTATCTATCTATCTATCTATCTATCTATCTATCTATCTATCTAGCCACCTACGACTTTGTGCTCTCCTGGCCGTATCGTTAATGGGATTTATACCAAATTTGGTATGGCATAACTTGACTGTATAACGAACATAAATAGCTGGTCATATCATAAAAATCATGACTAACTTGTCATGAAAAGTACGATTTACATGCCATGCTCATGGCGCGCTCGCGGCCGTTTTGTTAGCTTGATATACACCAAATTTGTGATTGAGTGACGTGACTGTATGACGAACACAAATGACAGGTGGTAATATGCAAATAATGATGTGCATGTAATGAACAACATGATTTACAAGCCACGCTCATGGCGCGCTCACGGCCCTTTCGTTAGCTTGATATACACCAAACTTGGTATCCAGTGACGTGACTGTATGACGGACATAAATGACAAGTGGTAATATGGAAATCATGACTTGTCATGTGCGACATGACCTGCATTTCACGTTCATGGCGCGCTCGAGGCCGTTTCGTTAGCTTGATATACACCAAACTTGGTATTGAGCGACATGACTGTATGGCGAACATAAATGACAAGCGGTAATATGGAAATCATGACATGTCATGAGCGACATGAGTTGCATTCCACGTTCATGTCACGCTCGCGGCCGTTTCGTTAGCTTGATATACACCAAACTTGGTACTGAGTGACATGACTGTATGACGAACATAAATGACAAGTAGTAATATGGAAATCATGACATGTCATGAGCGACATGACTTGCATGCCACGCTCATGACACTCTCGGGGCCGTTTCGCTAGCTTGACATACACCAAATTTGTGATTGAGTTACGTGACTGTATGACGAACACAAATGACAGGTGGTAATATGCAAATAATGATGTGCATGTAATGAACAACATGATTTACAAGCCACGCTCATGGCGCGCTCACGGCCCTTTCGTTAGCTTGATATACACCAAATTTGGTATTGAGTGACATGACTGTATGACGAACATAAATGACCAGTGGTAATATGGAAATCATGACTTGTCATGTGCGACATGACTTGCATGCCACGCTCATGGCACGCTGGCGGCCATTTCGTTAGCTTGATATACACCAAATATGGGATTGAGTGACGCGACTGTACGACGGACATAGATGACAAGTGGTAATGTGGAAATCATGACGACATGTGCGACATGACTTGCATGCCACGCTCATGGCGCGCTCGCGGCCATTTCGTTAGCTTGATATACACCAAATTTGGGATTGAGTGACGTGACTGTACGACGAACATAAATGACAAGTGGTAATGTGGAAATCATGACTTTTCATGTGCGACATGACTTGCATGCCACGCTCATGGCGCGCTCGTGGCCGATTCGTTAGCTTGATATACATCAAATTAATATACATCAAATCGAACATAAGTCGTAGGTGGTAACATGAAAATCTTGGCATGGATGTCATATTCAACCCCATTTACATGCCACGCTCATGGTGCGCTTTCGTCCAGTTCGCTAGCTTGATATACACCAAAATTGGTATTACGCGACGTCACTGTATGACGAACATAAATGACAGGTACTAACATGTTAAACATGACATGCAAATTATGTAAAGCATGATTTGTTCCTTCCTGGCTGCTTCGCATTACATCGATTACCGCAGTGCGTGGGATCTGCCGGCTTTTTTATGGGGCTGGCTTTCCGCCCCTCCCCCCCCCCCCCCCCCCCCACCCGTGCGCACGCCTATGACCGTAACCACGTACATCCATGCATAAGAACACACTGCTTATACCTACATGCATCAATGGACCATTACTCTAATTGTACATTCCAGTTGTCGTTTTTGAGCGCTCGGAAACGCTCTGGCGACGAGCGTTCTCGTTTGGCCTTTTGAAATCGAGCGGTCGTATAGTTGTTTCAGGCCACCACGCTCCATCTCAGAGCGCTTTCAGGCGCTTTCACATTGACCTCGGAGCGCGACGGACATACGGTCACATGACTCCCGCACCTCGTCTGTTTGCAACAAAAGACGCAATAACGTGTTTCCTCTTCCGGTCGCCGATTGCTATGGCGAGCGGCTGCACGTTCGGCTCGTAAATGTATTCTCTGGCTCGGACCAAGGGCTGGCTCCGCACAGCTGCAATGGGAGTTAGAGCGTAGTGGTGCCCAGTCGAACGTACCGTAAGGTGGAGCTTCATTGAAGTAAGATCGAAACACGAGCTAGTTGGTACATGTACACCTTTGTCCCTATACCTTAGTAGCACAAAATGTTGCCACAACGTTGCCGCCACATCAAGAAAGTTGCTTCAACGTTGCGGCAACATTGCGTGCTACTAGGGATGTTTTGTCCCTATCATAGGTCGTGCTCGAATAAGATTTCTAAGATGTCGCTCCCTCCGTCTTTGCCCCTGTTATATTTCGCGATCGAAGTTTCTAAGATCAACCTACATTGCCTGCTGCTCCATAGTTTGGCGGAGCGAGCGCCTGAGCTTGCTTACTGGCAGAGTTTACCATTGGGTAGACTTGGAAAAGAGCCAGAGCAGAAACTAAAGGTAGTCATACAATTTAATTTGAACGCCATATACTTGTAGCCAGATAGAACAAAAGTGATATGATGAACACAGTTTTCATTATTTCACAATAAATATGATTTTCAATAAGCTAATAACAGAATCAAGAGCACCCCATTTTTCCCTTTTGCTTGGTCTTCAAGCTATAGGTAAGTCGCCGATAAGTGAATAAATCACTGGAAGTTCGATGCGCCTGAATATAGTATGTCCAGAACATATATCTTCTATAACACGTCCGGGCGCCCAGTATTAGCAAAATATATACAGTAACGTTGCCTGAATATTGCCTGTGTACGTTGCCTGAAAGTCCATTTAGCCCACACCAACGTTGATGTCACGTTGTTGAAATATTGCGGAGTGCGGAGACGTTGCTGCATTTTACAAAATGTCAACCTGAACATTGCCTCGATGTTATCGCGCATCGCTGCCTGGTTATCCAGAAAGGACATTAGCTCTTTAGGATATGGAACGCGCCACGGGCATAACCACGGCTATAAACACAAGCGTAGACGCCCGAACGTTAACAACGGTAAATTTAAATATTCAAATGAGCTTCAAGGAAGTTCGCGCGTCACCCATATTTTAATGCTTCGTTGGATCTGCCGCATTTCGTGGCCCACTGCAATGTAATGTGAGCTGCGCCGATTGCATTTGATACAGACCACTTCGAAGAAGTTGAGAACACCGTCGGCCGTCAACAGGTAGTCCAGCATGTTGCCCAGTCCCATGGTTCCCGGAGCGTGTCAGCGCTTTCGAACAGGTTCGGTGGACCTGCGTCGCAGCATATGCGTGATTTAAGAGGAAGATCTGAGACAATAGTCGTCGTTAGCCGAGAGGCGCTACCGTAAAGAAGCCAGCGATACCGGGGTAGTTGAATTCTATTGCATCATTTAATGAATGTGCAGGAGCCTCAGTCACATGTCACCGAGTAGGAAGCGCGTGTTTCCATACCACAAAAATCACATCGGAACTTCGGGTTGCCGTGACATCAGGGAGAATCACGTGACCTCGACAGGGATGTACGTATGACGTAATTAGTAGAGCGACACGTTTCTGTCGACTATCCGCCGCGGTGGTTTAGCGGTTGCGGTTCTCGGCTGCGGACCCGAAAGTCACGCGGTTCGATCCCGGCCGCGGCGGTCGCATTTCGATGGAGGCGAAATGCTAGAGGCCCGCGTACTGTGCCATGGCAGTGCACATTAAAGGACACTAGATGGTCAAAATTTGCGGAGCCCTCCACTACGGCGTGCCTCATAATCATATCGTGGTTTTGGGACGTTAAAGCCCAGATATTATTATCATTATTGTAGTGCTGTCGACGCTATTGTGCAGTATATGCGCTATCACGCCAACCTGAATGTTCGCATCGTTAATGCGTTGAACGTACACAGGATCCTCCATCAAAGCCTGGAAAAGTAACCATCGATTCCCAGTTTTCTACTGCGAATTACAGGACAACCACGCGGCTGTGAATGCTTGCTGGACACATGTGTCTTTAACTCGAACTATAGCATAACATTTTACATCGACTCCTTACACGTTCATGACATTGCATGCTGCAGCATCATGTTATCAAAATCGCCCGACATTCCAGTTGAGGCGCTCTTCGTGCTGATTGATGGCAAGCCATCACATAGGCTTGGATGCGCAGCTAGGCAATTTTGAGGTAGTGGCGCATTCGCCTGAGTGGTCTTTCCGTGCCTGTACAGCGATCTAACCGGTTGTCATGTGACAGTAATGGAGCTCCAGACTTTTTCCCCCTGGTATGCCGGGACCAGTGGCTGCAGACAAAGACATTCTGCAGACGTTGGATGCTAATGCGTGGTCACACCTGCAGTAAGTTCTAAGCCCGAACAGCTGCTATAGTCGTTTTGTCTGCGAGACAGAACTTCAATAACATAAGGCCGTTACACTAACGTTTAGATCGAGGCAATTAGGAAGAAATTCAGACAGGACCAACGCGAGTTGTTTGACTATGTGCCAAAGCATCGCAGGGATGCGGCGCTTTCAGTACAGCAGAGAGCTTGCATTACCGATGTTATTTAACGTTTCCGATCCTTACGCCAACATTTTCCTACGTAAGCCTACCATTTAGCCCTGATTAACCCAACATTAGTCAGTGTTAAGCAGTTTTGGTAACACGTGAGCCAACATGGCAGAGTGCAGACCATGATCATCATCATTATGATCATGAACAGCCTGCACCATGCTCATTGCAGGGCAAATGCCTTTCCCATTTTCCTTGAATTAATCCGGTCCTGTGCTTTGTCCGAGCACGTTATTTCCTCAAGCTTCTTAATGTCATCTGTCCACCTATAACTAGGGTGTCTCAAACTCACCTCATCTAGTTGGCCGCCATCACGAAATTTAGTTTCGCAATTCCTGGGACAGGAAAGAAGGTTAGGTTGATAAACTGTGTGTGTGTAGGGGGGGGGGGGGGGCGAGCGTGAAACAGAAAGCTGCCATATGAAAGGAAGCCCATATATGCGTAATTTATAAAGGTGACTTGACGTCAGAATCGGTCGAATGCTACATGCGGTCGGTATGGTATAGGCCAACTCTCGACTGTTCGCCTTTCATCAATTGCGGGGTTAAGGGTTACGCCAATATACGGTCTCGCAGATACAACCCACAGCGGCATTGAGTCGGGAACAAACAAAACACATGTACTGAAGAAAACACAGCAAGTACCGTGTGGCTTGGAAGCGTCCCACGGCGGTCGTCTTCCTCGTGACTGGAGGAACCACGGAATCGGCGTGTGACGGCTTGCGCCTATTGTTCTTCTTGATGATGATATACATAGTTACTGTGGCACATGCCCACTACGGGGGGATCCTTGCAGAGCATGATCGGTCGAGTGCATAGGGAATTCGGACTTTATCATGCAAATATGAAAGTCCTTCCAATTTAAGATGTGGCGAGGCATCCATGCGGACGGACTTGACAGTTCGTTAGCTTTTTGTTCGAACTTAAACGCAGAATAAAACTCGGAGGGCCTTTGTAATGTGTAAGCAGCTTTCAACCGCCCACTCCTTACGCCATTCACATAGTGTCTGTTGCAATCTTACGCGTCTGTGACGCAATATACATAACATAACGGTGAAAAAAAGGGGTCTTTTAAGGGCTGGTTTTTCTTATACACAATATTAATGAGAACCAACAGACAATGAAGCCAAGGAAAATATAGCGGATGTTATTTGCAGTGGCTATGGTATACATGTGAAGAAGGTAAGTGGACGAAAAGAAAACTTGCCCCCGGCAGGTACCGAACCTGCGACCTGTCGGCGGCAAGTTATATTTTCGTCCATTTTACTTTCTTCACAGTTATGTCATAATTACTGCAAATAACATACACTATAATTTCCTTGGCATTGTTGCCTGTCAGTTTTCATTAATTAGCTAACGATGTAATAATTCGTTAATGACGGACGACTGCATCTGTGCAGTGCCTCATCGGACTATAGGGCCTTTTTCGAACACGGTTTCAAGCCCTGGCGTGGCTCTGTGGTAGAACACTTGGCTGCCGTGCGGAATACCTGGATTCTATTCCGCCTCGAGCCCTGATGTTTATTTAGCTCTGTGAGGTCACGTGGGTGTTTCTATCGCACGCTGAGTTTTTCAAGATCAGCGTCTAATGAGGTACGTGAGGCTTTCGGCTTTTAAAAAATCTAGAAGAAGACTGCAACACGGGGTGGGCCTTTGTGAAATCCGATACTATGCCCTGAGCTAACGTATGTTGTTTTATATGAGCGCAACTTTCACAATCCTCTTACACGATGATGCTAAGTCTCGTCTGAGATCTGTGTATTCGGGATAGCGGTGGAGGATGGGATGGTTTGCTATCTCTCTTATTTGTCTTTTATAGGATATATTTTTAGTTTATACCATGGCTTGCTCTGCTGCCACCCAAGTTCCATTACATGACTCGTAAAAATAGGCCGCCCAATCATCCATCGGAGGTTACTTTGACGCTATCGCGATCACAAAAACATCATATATGACGGGTGAGGGATTATGCGCTTATATGCTATGGTAATCGCTGTTACACAATCCATGCTCCTATTGTCAATACCCTGTGACCTTTGTTCGAGTGACGGGGGTTCATTGAAAGGCAGTACGTTTGTTCGAGCGGCTTACCTTTCTTAAAAGTTCGAGATTTTATTCAGGGTACTCATGGAAATTCCAGGAGTACATGAAGGCAGCTTGGATGCCGTAGCAGACTAATCAATAGTGAAATAATTTAAATTCATTCGAAGGCACGCTTTAAGATCCGTTTGCTCGGACAATTACGTTTATTAATAAAAGCTCGTTGATATAAAACGTAAAGTTAACTCGCCTGAGGCCTTGAGTCACGCAGGAATGTAACTCTTGCACCGCTATCACCACATGTATACACGTGCAGTTATTGTAGCAGGTCGTAATTTTTACCCAGTTAGCATTCAATCAAAAGCTGAACACCAAAAATTGTTAGGCAGTGCCGCAGATGTCTTTTTTTTTATTCCAACAGTGGACGAGTCGAAATACATGCTAGAGACGGTGCGCGCGCAGCTCCAGATACAGCCAGAAATTTCCAGACAATCGACCATGACATACTGGAAATTGTGAAACATAACCCCATCTTTCGTGTCATCCGTGACACATAAGTCATCATGCAACAGTAAAGTGTCCAGCTGAGGACACATTAAATTTGCGGCACTACCGCGCAGTCATCCAGATTCTCTGTACAATAAAATCGCGGATTCAGGCTGGGGTTAAGGAAAAGGTTATCGCTCGTGCACTGCGCCTACTCTTTATTCAATCCACTTGTGTAATTTTTACTGTAGTACGCGGAGCACGTCGCATTAAAGAGGTCGTTTTTCACGCAAATATTTATTGGTTGCCTTTATTACACAGTAATAAACAGAGATCTTGTTTCAGAGCATCGTTCTTCAAAGATGAATATTTTGTTATCTCAGGTGCCACTTTCGACCTCCAAGATAATCCACGATGAGACAACTGTTATTACAGCTCACGAAATGGCATATCGAAGATCCAGTACTTTGTACAGAACGAAGGGCTTAGAATGAATGGAATATAGTAAGTAGGTTGGTCTGTGAAAAGTTGCACGAAACGCACCATTTTGGATTCGTGTCACATATATTCATCCATGTTTTCTATGCACATGGTTTTTCTCTGTACACGCATCTCTTCATGCATTGTATTTTTGCTTTTGCACGTTTGATGGTTGTTTTCAGAAAGGAACACAGACCTAGTAAAGCCGTTATGTGGCTTTTTGTATGTGTTCCTGTCGCGTATAGATGCGAAAATAAAGTTGTAGTTCAAATTTTTTTGAGGTCCTGAACAAGTCAACCTCCTCCCACATTTTTAATGAAGGAGGACAGCGGGCGGCCCCCATGTCGAGAAGGGAGGGCCAAGCCTCACCGCCTAATTGTGGGCCTTCTGGACTGCCTGGAGTTGGCATGGTACATGAAAATAATTAGACCGGCATTTTCCCAGAAGATCTTTATTAGTTGAACTGACCAGTGTAAAAACATTATCACTAAGGAAAGCGGCGCATAGACAGCAGCAGCTAAGTCCGACTAAAACCTACGGTGCACCGGCGTGATCCAAACGACGCTATATGCTGATTACTAAGACAACAGAAAGCTGATGAATTTGCAGTATCGCAAAATACACAGGAGGTTCTAATACTGACCCGGCCTGCATTGGCCAAGGCTACACGCAGAACCAGTTGGCCCTTTCCGCGCGCTACAAGCACAAAATAACATGTCCATCAAAATAACATGGAAAGGAAGATGACAGTTGCGGAGAATTAAATTTAGTCTCACAGAAGACAAGCGCTGTGTTGCTATATACGGATTGACATGTTAGTCTATATACTGTGGGTAGAACTAGGAATGTGTGCGTGTGCACGCTTTATTGCAATGTGAACATCTTGCGAGGGAACTGTACATAACCATGTTATTTTTTAACTTGTTTCAGTGTGCTATATGTTTTTGCTTTAGCGAATGAATGAATGCATAAACTTTATTGAAAGTCGGCAGTTTCCTTCGGGCGAGGCGGGGGGGAAGAGGGGATTGAGCCGGGCCCCTGTCCCATCCCACCCTCCGTCGATGATGATGGCGGTGCCTCAGGTGACGGCTCGAAGTCCTTGAACCCGGGCGGCATCTTCGGCTTGCCGGACGGCCCAAAGCTGGGGCAGTGACTATTCCGACCCGGCGAAAAGTAGCCGAGCCCTATTTTGACCGGGTCAAAAGAAGAAAACGCTATTTTCACCCAACTTGGCTTGGATCCGTAAAAAACTGTGACCAGATGTGATTTCTTGTGTTGACGGCTTATTATTTTTTTTTTGCGTGTGTGTGATCAGCTGTACACAAGTTTTACGTAATTTGTGCTGGAGGAGTGTTGATTGCGGTGTTCTGGTGGTGGGCGCGGACACAGTTTGGGCGTATCGTTGCCCGTGTGCTTTATTAACACAAGCATCTTTGTTTGTTTGTTTGTTTGTTTGTCCCTGTTCATTTGGCTCGTACCCACTACGGGGGATTGGCCATTAACCGGCGGTTAATGAGGGAATAATTTAAAATTTAGTTTGAGGAAAATGAATTAACCAGTCAGAAATGGAATATAGAATTGTTGATTATATTATAGATTGCTAACAAATTAGTGAGAAGTCCAAATTAATAAATTTTGATCGGGAAAATCTTAACACGGGATTCTTCTTGAGTCGCTCAGAAATTCGCAGACGGCAATGCAGACGTTCCTGTTGCTGTGGCCCAGAGAAGAAGCCCCAAGGGAAAGAATGTTTTCAGAATTGAGAGAAATTCCTAATTTTCGGAATAAAATTTCGAGATCTTTTTTCCTGTGGTTAGCGAAGCGGCGGCAAGAAATTAAAAAGTGTTCGATGTTTTCAGGCTCTTCACAGTAAAAGCATAAAGGAGACGGCACCTGACCAGACCTGTATAAGTAAAAATTAAGAGGAGGAATCCGGCATCGAAGTTTTGTGATGGATACTTCCAACTTACGAGTGGGGCACCATTTGTTATCCCAAGAAAAGGAAAGGTGACCATATTCTTGACCTGGTAACCTCATTTTCAAGGAGTCTTGAAGTAAAGTATATTTTCGATATCTGGATTCAGTTATAAAACCAGTATCAGGTACAATGGACAATACAGGACCATTAAGAGACCACCGAGCAAGTGCATCTGCCATCTCGTTTACAAATATGCCACGATGGCCTGGCACCCATACCAACCGCACTGTACACAAGTTTTTAGGGATAAATGACGCAAACGCATTCCAAATTGAAGGCTCGGAAGGAGACGCTGTAGCTAGAAATTTACATACAGAGAGCGAATCAGTGAGTACAACAACCGCCGAATCATTTTCTGAAAGTTTTCGAAGGGCTAAAATAATCGCGAGGAGCTCTGCTTCAAATATGGGGGTATAATCCGGAAGACGCACTGAGAATGACCAAGATAAAGCCTCTGAGAAAATGCCTACACCCGCTTTCTCTTCACTCATGGATGCATCGGTAGCAATTACATTGCCAATACCCAGTTGAAGTAGATGGTCTTCTAACAAGCCTCTTAGGTATTTAGAAGGAAGAAGTTTGGAATTTGAAGGGAATATATCATCAAATTCAATTTTTGTGCTTGCCACCGAGTCATTTGGAACGATGTCACGTATGTTAACATTTAACGGCTCTAGTTGATCTTGAACAAACAATATTTGAGGCCTATGTACCCGAGACCATGGCTCATTAAAAAATGCTCTTGGTTCAGAAATGAATATAAACTCTGATCGTCTCAGTGAAGATGAGTAAATTTTTAAATATGTTTTGACAGTGAGAATGCGGAATCTGCAAGCTAAAGTGGGGATTCGGGCTTCTTGGTATAAAACACTGTTCGCAGTAAATTTCGGCACCCCCCAGACAACTGCGAAGAGCCTCTCGCTCTACAAGAGCCAGGGGATTAATTTTGTATGCTGGTCCCCCCCGAGTATAAAACGCACCCAAATTCTAGAATCGGACGAACATACATACGATAAATCAGAATTAGAGTGTCCCTGCGTAGACCAGTGGGGAGTCGACCAAGTTTATGAATTATTCCAACAGCACGAGTTGCCTTAGATTTAATATATTCAATATGAAATCGCCAACTTAGTTTTGCATCGTATAACACTCCTAAATATTTAACGCAGTCATTTTGGGGAATTACCTCTTGTCGATACTGAAGAGCAATGCTCACTGGCGAGTTCAAAGGAAACACAATCACTGAACTTTTGCTAACGTTTAGGGTCATTCGAATCTGTTGAAACCATGAGTCTAAAGTTCCTAAATATGATTGTAATGCTGCATGCAGTGAGTGTATATCACATGCAGAGGAGAAGAATGCAATGTCATCTGCATATATATACACTTTGACATTATTATGAGACGGAACTGAGCTTAATAAAACATTAAATAAAACGGGAGAGAGGACGGAACCTTGAGGGACTCCTCTGGAGTGATGATATTTTGGGGAAGATAAGCCACGTTGAGAGCAATAAAATTTCCGATCCTTTAAAAATTCATACAGCCAATTAATAATATATCGCGGGAAGTTTAAGTTTTCTAATGAATTGAGCAGGGTGACGTATTCTACACTGTCGTATGCCTTGGCCAAATCTAGAGTTACTAATGCTGAGTAGTGCCGCCTGTGACGAGCAAGCTTAATACGTTCCTCTAAATCAATATGTGCATCCCATATGGAACATCCAGTTCTAAATCCAATCTGACATGGGCTCAATATTGAGTTATCTTCTATGAATTTGATGATTCTAAGGTATAATACAATTTCAATTAATTTGACAACATGCGACGTTAATGCAATAGGTCTTATGTTATCGAGATGTGCTCCTGCTCCTTGTTTTTTAAGAATGGGAATTATTTTTGCCATTCTCCAATCTGGAGGAACCCAGCCATTCCCAAGAGAGTGATTGACAAGGTTAAGGAGGTCCTGAGGAGACACCTCGAATAACAATTTCAGCATGCTTGTCGTAATGCCATCTGGGCCTGGAGCTGAATTAGGGAGAGATTGAACCACAGAAGCGAGTTCTTCTATAGTTACTCTCACAAAATCATCCATATAGAAAGGTTTAGGGAAGAATGAGTGTGATTGAGCGGTGAAGCGGTTTTGTAATCCCAATGCTATTCCATCTAATAAATCGGCCAATTCTTTCGGAGTTAGTACTACGGACTCTATGTTTATGGGTGTAGGAATAACCTTACGAGTCCTAAGAAATCTAAAGAGAGCTTTGTTGTTCCCACTTTTTGAGAGTAAGGAATACCGGTTTTCGTCATGTTTAGCTTTTACCATGGAAACAGTTCTTTTAAACATAGCTTTGGCGTACTTATAATTACTCCAATTAGAAGGGCACTGGTTAATAAGAAGTTTTTTCCATGCGGCCTTTCTGCGCCTGTACTCTCGGTCACAATCTGAGTCCCACCAGACACTTATAGACTTACTATTTGCTGAGGCTATAGTGAACTGCGAGGCTTTCATAGTGCATTTTAAAACCGAACACAGCCTCATGGCTTTAATGTCATTTTCAGAGTTATTTAACGATGACAAAGCTGACTGTAAGCTTTTTTTTAAATTTTGAATAATTTACAAAAGTGTAATTCTGATAATCCAATGGGACCAAGGAGTAATTGATGTCAATCACGACAGGGCAGTGATCACTATTCGTTGCAGAATTTATCACCGCCCACGAAGAGATGAGAAGGTTAGAGCTAGCGAAAGATAAATCTAAAACCGATCTTGTATTACCTCGAATAAATGTAGCTACTTGAGAATTAAGACATTTATAGTTGTTCTTATTAATCCAGGCCCACAGAAGTTTGCCTGATGCGTCACTACGGAATCCCCATGATATATGGTGGGAGTTAAAATCCCCCACAAATAATGTGTTCGGTTTACACAAACTCTGAATGGTATCAAGAATGCCTTCATCTTTAACACCAGATGGAAAGTAGCTGTTCACAATAGTAATTGGCACACAGCCTGAAAGTAGAAGTTCCATAACTAAAACTTCATGTTCACATGACATTGACTGAAAAATAACTTTCGCTCTATGACAAAACAAGCATCTTATGAACGAGCTCTGCCCCCCCATTGTCCGCCGTGGCCAGATGACGATGACGCTGCCATCACGGCACAGCACATGCAAGGTAACTATTATACACCATGACGATGACGATGACACTGATGACGATGAACAATAAGCGCGTTCCAGACCACACATTCTCTTTCTGCCATCACGGCACAGCACATGCAAGTACCCACTATACGTCATGGCGATGACGATGACGCTGATGACGATGAAGAATAAGCGCGTTCCAGACCACAAATTCTCTTACTACCATAGATGAAAACGATCATGAATGCGCTCTCGCCCGCGAAAGGCAAAGCGGCGACGCCGACAACAACGGCAAAAACGCATTGTATATACTGTACACACGCGTTGTCACTCATTTACATGCGCGAGTGGGCAATGTCACGGGTGATTTACGGTAAGAACGATCCCGTGTGCTTCGCATACAACTCAGGGTTCCCTTACGGTAAGATATGTGCGAGATTTTTTTCCACAGCAGTTCTGTGGTAGAACACCTGCTTGCCACGCAGACAGCCTGGGCTCGTTCCTCGCTCGGACCCGGCAATTTTTAGTATTTACTTTATTTTCATCTTTCTCAATTTTTAGGTCACGGAGAAGATGATAATTTTTCGCTCACAACCAACGACAATTTCTGCGGAACGAGCTCTTTAACGCTATCGCGTTAAAATGATTTGTGCAGCTACAACTTATGCCGCCCATGCGACTTGCTTTTATCTATAGCAATCACCCAGATATGATTATACATAAACGTATCTATATAACGTCATATATGACTCATATCAATATATGTCTCATTCATACATGGGCATATCAGGCGATATATGGCACATATTGTCACGTGGTCGTGACGTTGACGAAGGCAGCAGTAGGTATGTCGAAGGTGAAACTGTTTATTAGGCCGAACTTGTGGCCGGTAAACGGAAAGTCAGATTACAGCAATACACACTGACACTGCTAGCGGCGAAGAGAGCGTCGGCCGTCGATCAACTGATCATCGTTGGAACGCGCCGGCTTTTATACATCACGCGTCGAACATTTTAGCCTTATCTCTGGTCGTCGCGCAAGCGCTCGAGTAATCTTGAGTGTTCGCGTCTTGCGCGCAATTTTAACAAAATGATCTACTACAATCGTGAACCTTCTCGAACACTGAAGGCGCGGTTTGCTCACAGTCTTCGTGGGCGTAAACGGAATACAGTAAAAGTGAAATAAGAAACGCGCGTGACAATGCCCCCCCTTTGAAAAAGCATCGTCCTGATGCTTAAAAAGAACATGGGGGAAAAATACATGCAACAAGAAATCGCAACAATAAAGAAAGAAAGTACTGTCGGCCGCAAAAGTTTGCGGGATCTCCAGCGCGTGGCCGAGCGGCGAAAAACTGCATTGCTGCGCCGCCTACCGTGACGCGGCATAGTGTCGAGGTTATCTGTCCCGGCTTCCGAGATTAGATTCAGCAACGGCGCATTGTCTAAACGCGCCGTTGCCCATCGCCGAGGCCGCGGACGGTAGCCTCGACACCACGCCGCGTCACGATAGGCGGCGCAGCAATGCAGTTTTCCGCCGCTCGGCCACGCGCTGCAGATCCCGCAAACTTTTGCGGCCGACAGTACAATAATAAAGCAATAAGTCCAGTCGTCAGGTTCGCTAACGCGCGTAATACGGCTTGAGGCGCACGACATGGACGACTTCAGGTCGCGCACGGCGATGTTGAGAGTTCGTAATGCCGTCCGGGACGACCTCGTAGTCCAGAGTACCGAGACGTCGAAGCACCTTGTATGGCCCGAAGTAACGCCGAAGAAGTTTTTGACTGAGTCGACATCGGCGTATCGGCGTCCACACCAAGACGCGGTCGCCGGGCTGGTATTCCACGAAGCGTCGTCGAAGATTGTAGCGGCGGCTGTCAGTCGTCTGCTGATTCTTGAAGCGCAGCCGGGCGAGCTGTCGGGCTCCTTCAGCGCGCTGACGGTAGCCGGTGACGTCGAGGTTTTCTTCGTCAGCGACGTTGGGCAGCATGGCATCGAGCGTCGTTGACGGGTTCCTTCTGTAGACCAACTTGTATGACGTCATCTGCGTCGTCTCCTGCACGGACGTGTTGTACGGGAAGGTCACGTACGGGAGGATTGCATCCCACGTCTTGTGCTCGACGTCGACGTACATAGCCAGCATGTCCGCGATGGTCTTGTTTAGACGTTCGGTTAGACCATTGGTCTGTGGGTGGTAGGCTGTGGTCCGGCGGTGGCTTGTGTGGCTTTACCTCAAGATCGCCTGAGTTAACTCCGCTGTAAATGCCATGCCTCTGTCGGTAATGAGGACCTCCGGGGCGCCATGACCCAGGACGATGCTTTCGACGAAGAACTTTGCTACCTCGGCGGCGCTGCCTTTGGGAAGGGCCCTTGTTTCGGCTTAGCGGGTGAGGTAGTCGGTAGCCACGACGATCCACTTGTTTCCGTCAGCCGACGTCGGGAACGGCCCCAGTAAATCCATGCCGATTTGCTGGAACGGCCGGCGAGGTGGCTCGATGGGCTGCAGAAGTCCCGCTGGCCTTGTCGGCAGTGTCTTACGTCGCTGGCAGTCCCGGCATGTCCTCACGTAACGAGCGACTTCGGCGGTAAGGCGCGGCCAGTAGTACTTTTCTTGTGTTCTTGCAAGCGTGCGCGAAAAGCCGAGTTGGCAAGCCGTTGGGTCGTCGTGCAGGGCCTGCAGAATTTCTGGTCGCAGATAAGAAGGTACTACGATGAGGTAGCTGGCTCGGGCTGGGGAGAAGTTCTTCTTTACGAGGACGTTGTTTTTCAAAGAAAATGACGTCAATCCTCGCCTGAATACTTTTGGGACGACGGTGGTCCTGCCCTCTAGGTATTCCATTAGGCCCCTCAGTTCCAGGTCTTCTCGCTGTCGATCGGCGAAGTCGTCGGCACTTATGGTTCCCAAAAAGTAGTCATCATCCTGGTCGTCCTGCGGCGGGGGGGGTCGACGGGGGCACGAGACAGGCAGTCGGCGTCGGAGTGTTTCCTTCCGGACTTGTACACGACGGTAATGTCGAATTCTTGAAGTCTTAGGCTCCACCATGCGAGACGACCTCAAGGATCCTTCAAGTTAGCTAGCCAACACAGGGCGTGGTGGTCGCTCACAACTTTGAAAGGTCTGCCGTAGAGGTAGGGGCGAAATTTTGACGTAGCCCAGATTGCCACGCGCGTTTCTCGCGTGGCAATCTGGGCTTCATCCGCTCAAGATTGCGCGCAAGACGCGACCATTCTAGCCTTATCACTGGTCGTCGCGCAAGCTCTGGAATAAGCTAGAGTGTTCGCGTCTTGCGCGCAATCTTAACACAACGATCTACGATAATCGTGAAGCTTCTAGAACAATCAGCCGCGGTTTGCGCTGAGCATGGGGACAGTCTATGTGGGCGAAAACCGAGTACAACAAAAATGAAAATAAGAAACGCGCGTGGCAATATACACTACTGTAAAATTGAGAAAATGTTTTAGCCGTGCATCTAGTCCAGTTGCTCTTAAGAAGGCTATGACCGCTCTTACTACCACAGTTGCACTGTTGGTGTCAGGCCAAGGGCGCAACACAGTCTCATCAGTTAATGACCTATTGCGAAATTGCTCAGTACAAGAAATCAGTGTCTGTCGTTCACGTGCGTACGCAGGGCAGCCACAAAATATGTGCTCAAGTGTTTCTGGCACTTGACACATGGCAAGTATGATCCACCTGATTCGTCTTGGTGTGGCCTGCACAAGACGTTACGCACATATCATCGGCTGCAGTGACACCGGTCCCATTTGTCGCAAAATATTGCTGTACTGTAAATTCGGATCGTTTTACACTACTTTTACGATCTGAATGAGTCACAAATGAAATGTTCCAATCTATAAGAGCCAAATACAAAAAGTTTACTCCTGAATAACGAAGACAGTGGGCTGCATAGATTTTAGCCGCAATATGGATTTGAGATATTTAGGGTACGGGAACACACTGGGAAAAAATTGTTGAAGCGGGCCCCACCATATTTTCCGTAGCGAAAAAGGGCGTTTTCCTCAGTTTCAGTTAGAGTGCATTTGCCTCTTTTAGAAAAAAAAAAAAAAAAAAAAAAAAAAAAAAAAAACGCCACAGACAGCTCAAAAACATTTTTTTTGGGTGGGGGGGGGGGGGGGGGATTTCATCTCTCCCAGCACCACCCCACCCTTGGTTACGCCAATGGAGTCAAACAATGTTGACTGCAGGCCATTCCTGGAGGCGGTGCTTCTCAAAGCTCAGCCTTTGCGGTAGGATGCTTCCGGTACGATTGTAGTGTGGTTGTAAAAGAAGAGCGAGGCCCCTCCGTGTATACAACACAGAGTGATCAACGTAGGCGAGACCGGATGAACACCGCCCACTCAGCGAGACGGTTACAAAGAAGAGACGTGAGGGTGCGACATAGTAATTATTTAGAAAGGAGGAGGGACTGTTTATGTCCCGTGGGGGGACTGGTCACGCGCAAAAAGGATTAAAGATTAGAATAACAAAGCGCTGAGCTAGTTGTCAGGTATTCACGTTAAAAAGACTGGGCATGCAAACACGGACACAAGATAGTCAGGCCATCACTAAAGCCGTTTGCGGTGTCTCGACTTCTCTCTTGAGTCCGCGTTTGCACGCTTTTTTTTAACAGGATGAAGAAAAAGAAACGTCCTTTCTGAAATCCATACCAAGCGTTTGCGCGGTACAAGGGGTATGGGAGAAAGGTACAAAGAGAGAGAAAAAGCGAAAGCAAGGACGATGAGGGAGGGGGTACCTGATTAGCTTAAGGGGAAGAAACCGGGTCTCAACACAACGGATCACCTCAGCGCCACTTCCTCTGTAAGAGTTGATGAGAGGAAATGTGGTTACAAAACAGTTGGACCAATGTGTGGACCTCGAATCGCTTGTCTCGATAGCCGCACGGACCAAGTAACGAATCAAAGGAAGGCCACCCTCCCCGCAGTGCGGCCTGATTGGTTAGATCTCTCCAGCGAACGAACTCGCGGGGAACTCTTCCGGTGTAGGCGTTCGCCGGGCTTCGAGTAGCAGGCGAGACATGATCGGTGTGGTTGGCAGTCTGCTTTTGGGTGGCGGGTGACGTGTAGGCTCTGCTGGTGGATATATGCCGTGCATTTTTGTTGTATTTTCCCTTCATAAAAGTGCCGCTTGAGTTTGGGAGACTGCAGATTTCACGAGCGGAGAATAGGAGAAACTGGGACGCAAATCACTGCAAGCAAACGTGACTGTACTAAGGAAGTAGTCGCACGGAAACCACGAGCTCGCGGAGTGTGGGTAACCCGTGCTTTTTGTCATACCGCATACCCCGTTCCGTATCAAGATCTTACAAAAGACAGCACTACCGCGAATGAGCTTGATCTCATGTCCTATACTTGCAATTCAAGAACACTGAAGCTTTCCGGGAGGCTTCAAAATTACAGGGAAGATAAACGCATAACTGATACCGAAAAGACCTGTAGTGAATTCTGTTCGACGACCATCATATAAATATTACTACTGAGGAAATATGTGAGATGCTGCAGCAACAGACTCGCCATTAGATTCTTTCCGTCAAGCGTAATGTCGCAAGGCTGAATGTTACGTGACTTAACCGGGGCACTCGCTGACTCTGTCACCGGGCCAGTATACGAGACTCATTACTTCACATATCCATTTAGCCTTTTTCGTCATGAAACGCAAAGGCCCCTAAACCATGAAATGAAAAGAAATATTGTGGTCTAATATTTGGATTGTTTTTCGGGTAGACCTAAAGTTTAGGTCCCCGCAACGAGACATTCAAATTTTTTTTGATGAAGCTCAAAATATTGATGGAATAGAGCTTGCCTACTTCAGAGTGCTTCAAGAAACCAAGACAGCGCATTTCGTCGGCAATAACGAAAGCGTTATCCATAAGTAAAACATCGGGCAAATATGGTTGAAGAGCCAAGTAACACCATCCGATAGATGTAAGTTTTATTGAATGCCCTAAACAAGCCGAGAGAGAAAGCCACCCACGTCTGGTGCTTCAACAAAAAGGCCTTTAGTTTCCCTTTTAGGCTTTGCAAGAGATCAAAGATCCATGTTTTCTACTGGGCAAGGTGTCACCGTGTGTGGTTCTTAGTGCCGATACGCAAGAGAAGCATTACGGAGATCACGCAACGTATAAGAGACCTTGAATACTCTAAAGGGCATTTTCAACTGTACTTCTTCAACATCAAACTTACGAGCCTTTTAAAGGGAGGCTTCCCGACGGTACGTAAGGACTGAAAGAAAAGTAAGGCACCACATTGTTTTCATTGCAACGTCGCCTCACGATCACTCGGTACAGAAAAAAAAAAGAGCTCTGTGCGCTTTCCTTCTGCGCCGGGGTCCATTTTGGAAGAAGTGTATTTTTGTGCAAAAGCCATAAAGCTTGGAACGGCAGTAGTCGTAGCCGTGTTCAACTGTGTAATGTCCAGTAAAAGAAGAATGATGCTTGGCATTATGGTGCGTTATTTTAATTTTTTACTGCTGCAAATGTTCTGCTCTGCAAATGTAACAGCACACATCAGTCCCTTCTCGCTCGACGTCCTCGAAGCATTGGCGGACAAGTCAACTCCTGTTGCCGTGCTTGGCTTTCCAGAGGCAGGCCTCCACGTTGGTTCATGCCATCAGAAACATAAGCACGCCTGTGACTTTATGGAACTGTTTAGGGAAGGATCACTGTATGGCTAACCTTGTTGCTTACGTCACGCAACGCGGCGTCGATTTCCCAAGGCCTGGATTTATTTTGGTGCCTTTTTTTGACCCTCGCTCGCATCGGATATTGAGAAAACACGTTGTCCAGTTTGAGAAGTACCATTCAAACGTTCATTGGATCTTTCCCGTAAGCAGACACGAAGAAGTGCTCGAATTCTTCGCTGGTCATCTGTGTCAGGTCATCACCGTCAGCGGCGCCGAAATAAATGCCCCTTTAGACGGCTACAGTTCCTGCGATGTACGTCAGATATACACTACTGCCACCAATTTAAGCCTCATGGAGCGTACACCAGCCGCCGGAACGTACCCCAAGAACGGGGTGGTTACTTTTGCCAGGCAGGACAAGAAAGATCACAATTGCTTTAAACGTTCCGGTGTGATAAGTGAACTTATCCAGGATGCGTATAGGACTCTCAATAACACTGTGACCGAAGTGTGCAACAACGGCGAGACTGATTCCCTTATTTTGGAGAAGCGCGCTAGCTTCCTTCTCGTTCCTTCAAACGCTGTGCCCCTGAATTCGTATTACGGTTACGCGATGTATGCGCCGATGCCGATCTGTTTTCTAACTCAGCGTGCAGGACCCCTGAAGCCATCGTTCACTTCCACATGGCTTTCATTTTTCGCAGTGTCCCTGATACTGTCACCCATGGCAGCAGTGTCTTTTCTGGCGCTACGATATCGAGCTCGGAAACACCCAAGGGAACGAGTAAGCTTTTCCGATTGGACCATGTTTCTAACAGAGTCGTATGCGGGTCGGTCTCCGTCCCTGCCAACAATGTCGACATCGATGGCTGTAAGGGTAACGATTGTATCTTGGTTGCTTGGGACGTTCTTGCTGGTCCAGTTTACTCAGACTGAGATTACCGCGTCTCGTAGCGTTCCGGCGTACTCGTCCGGAGTAAGACACATTGAAGAACTCACTTCACGACTAGCTGCTGGCACCCTACGCCCCTGCATAAATTTTATCATCGCTGACGTTTTCAGAAATTACGGCGCTGGCTTAGCTCACACAGAATTGGTGCTCGATGCGTTCGCCAGATGCGACAGAGGATGCACGAGTCATGATCTCTGGTATGGCTGCCTACAAGGAGCTCAGAGCGGCACCCACGCCATCATACACTTCTGCCAAGTGTTTCAGGAGGGCAATGATTTGCGCTCAGGGCTCGTAGTTGGGGAAGAGCCCCTTGCTTCGAAGAATCACTTTGCAGCTGTCCACAGAAGATACCCTCTAAGGTAAGTAGATCGCTATAGCTATTACTAGTCCTTTTATGGACGCTTGAAACTTATTGACAGACATGTATACTCCACGGTCAAAAAATGTGCTTCGTCCGCTTGCAACTGCCTGCAAAAAGTCCTCTTTATGGAACTACTTACAAAATACGTGGTTTCTTTTACAGCGAAAGCTATTACAATTTCAATAGAGCCGATTTTGATAGTGTAGTTGTCCGCCACTGCCGCCGGTTTCCGTAACCGTTATCGCGCAAAAACCCATGCAGGGTGGCCCGCGAGACTGGAATAACGTCGAGATGAATACAGCGTGCAAGGAGAGTAAAATAACCACAAGGCGTCAAACAATGCGAATTGCGTAAGGTCTGTGTGATTGATAGCTTGAACATTACAAAGGGCTCGGAGGGCTCGTCCATAATTTCTTTATCATCGTCCGTCTCATCAGCAAGAAAGTGCGCATAAGGCCTTACAGACGTGAAGTAGGTAACTCCATTCCCCGTAGAATGGTGAACAGTGACGTAGTGCGTACTTCCCTATTACGCTAAATGAGGATGATTTATGGGGTAGTGGAAATCTTTCAACAGTACTCGCAGCAGTCATCCCAGGAGAGTTTACGAGTTGTAGAAAGGCACCTCTTCTAGTTTTCGCTGGGACTGTGCTACATGTGCCGCGCAGGCGTAGTTTCTTTTTTTTTTACATTCAAGTATTTTAACACGAAAGTGGTTTATGTCGGGGTCCACCAAGACTTTAGTGACGTATTTTCGTCACGGATATGACGTTTAAAATTAACGCTACCAAATGATAAAGAAAAAAAGTCAGTTTGGCCACAAGGCGAAGCAATGAATGTGATAGCAAAATATTGGAATGTCAAGCAACGAATGGCAAGCAGGTGGAAATGTGCAGCGCGCTGCTCACGCACACATGACGCACGAAAACAACACGCAAAAAACGAGAGCGAACTAACAACATTCACAGCTCGACACTTAACGCGCTCCTCAAACAAAAAACTTCCCCATCTCCCGCTAAAGGGAGCCATATGTGGATGCGAAGCAGCGGGGAGATAATTAGCTTGAGCGGGAGGAACGTCGCCACTCTCATTTCGCGGCAGCGGTCCGGGCGCTCATCGCGGCGCTGCGCAGGAGAGAGAATGAGGCGCGCGTTCCGTCATTTTCATACAGCGGAACTACCGTGGCGCCCCCCAGCGGAGTATGCAGCTGTCACACCACCTGTCGTGCCCGCCGCTGCGTAGAGGATTCCTAGAGGAAAGGACGGGGGGGGATCGTAGGAGAGGAGTGGTGTGGTGGTGTGGGACGCGGGAGCAGCTCCGTAGAGTAGAGGATTCCTAGAGGAGAGATGGGGAGAGGACGCGCATGGGCTGTGGGGATGTGGGACGCCGGAGCCGCTCCGTAGAGTAGAGGATTCATAGAGGAGAGAGTCATGCTTTCAGCCATGACTCTGGTGACTGTAGTAGTGGTTGACTGCCTTCATATTACTACAGTGTTCTGGTTCGCATAATGGGTGCTTCCCTACTTCATGAAAGTGGCCGGACGCGGGACGCGGGACGGCGGACGGACAGAGCCCCGAGCATAAGATGCTTCGCATCTAAAAAACATTACGAAAATGTTCGCCTGCCGGGAATCCAACCTCTGACTCCTTGGCCCGCGACGAAAAGCGCCCGGCGCTCTACCGATTGACCTATCGACGCATTGCAGGGTTCCGTACAAAGGCGCCTTATATCTCTCTCACGTTCTCTCCCGCATGGTGCTCTCCGTTGGCGAGGCGGGGCGGTGCCACCGTCTGTGAGCGGTGAAGAGAAGTAATGCGGCATGACACTTATTAGCTACGATAGAGAACGGCTCGTCGACGACGCTGTTAAAGCATGGCGTCCGAGATTGCGCGCCGGCGCGCAATCTCGGACGCGAATGTCGTGCCTTGGTGGAGAGGGACAGAGGCCGGCGGGATGTGGAACGCCTGCACAGGTTCGCGGCTCCAGCTACGAACCTCTGGCTGTCGCGTTGCTGATGCACAGTGTCGTAGTGTATGCATGAGCACAGGCTTAGGTTACCGTATTACTCAGGAGTGGACACCGCACCGTTTCTCTCCTTAATTGACGACGCTTTGAAGACGCGCATATCAAGTGGCAGTGTTTATTGTGTGCTTGTTGTTATCTTTGCGCGGGATACACCATACGCTGTGTCCAGGTATATGTTAAAAACTTCAGCTACCACAACGGTTAAATCATGATCATGGGCGGTAGTCGCCGCGATGGAGATGTACCACTAGGCGTCAACGTGGGTGTGTCCACGTTAAGCAGTGCTATAGCTGCGAAGCACTAATGGACATTGTAAAAGCTCTCATATACCACTACACAATAAGCTCTAGTTCTATGAAGACACGTCTCACTTTCGTGTTTCGCTTTTGAAAAAAAAGCTGTAAAAAATTTATTCGAGGGAACATGCCGGACTATGCAAGGGCATCTGCTGAATTATAATTATTGTCGTTCAGTTGCAGCAAGTCAAAACTGGGCAGCGCCCTTGTAGCTTGAAGAATACAGTGTATCGTCGAAATCCTGTTTGCAGTGAGCCAAACCGCCTAACAGTTTTCCGGACGCAACATGTTACGTTGTACGTGCTTTGTATGTGTTGATTAAGTGATGTTATATTATTAACTAATCGCGAGTTGTCACCGCTGGGAAAACCAAACACCTCCTCATTTTATTTTCATTTCCGGTCTAGAAACAACGTTTCGAGTGGCCGTTCGCTCCAGCTGTCCTAGGGCACCACCAACGTACCTCCGCGCTATGTGTAACCATGCTTGGAATGCGGTCCCACGAAAAAAAAAAAAGAAAGCTATTCATTCGCAAAAAAAGGGCAGTGAAACAGTCGGCTTTATATATACAGCGTGCTTTCGAAAATCACCGACGATTAGGATACTGCGTAATGCGGATTCTGAGCGCAGCTGTTTAGTTGTTTTGATTTAGGGATAAGTTGACGCAAAATGCTTCTGCTTTGACGGCGCGCACCTTTGGATTCTGGCGTCAGCGGCGTCGCGCATCCGCTTGAGCAGCTCGTTTAGCCGCAGTGGCAGACGACACACTTCCGCCAGTTACGTCGCTCATTGTTCAGAAAGAACTGGCTGAGGCTAATTTGTATATATGTACAAGGTTTACATTACGAAGAGAACATCTTGAGTAACGTGACTGGTGGGGACAATTTCGTGCAGCTCACTTCACACGAACTGCCGGAGACTGAGCATGTCCAGCAATCTGGGACATCGACTAGTGCGGCAAAGCCGACCCCAAGGGGAAGCGCTGGGCGTAACTCTATGGGGAGCGTTCTTCAAAAAATGATTACTGAGCAATGCCTGATTTTTCGCTAATTGCACTTCAGGCACTTAATGCTGACAACCTCCTTATGTGGTACAACACGATTAGTTTTATTCGGCCGGTTGGATTTTTTTCCCGAGACACTTTTGTGCATCCATTGAAAATGTATGGGGTGATTTTTGAAAAGCTAATTGTAGCGCAACGATAACGTATTCGCTAATTGCACTCTAGTGGCGTGTACGGTAGGACAACCTGTCTTTGTGTTTGCAATTTCGTGGGATTACGCTGGGTGGATTTTTTTCCTGAAGAGCTTTTCCAAATCGATAGTGCAGGAAAGCAGCATTACAGGGGTAAAAGAATCACCTGTCGGTAAATCGATGAGAAAGTAGACGTTGATCATGGTAAAAACTCAGCAAAAGTCTGCAGATGTGACGTACATTATGTGGATGAAGCATCAGGAATTTCATAACCGTAATAAATATTTATCACTAATCTAACCATTTAATTTAAACTTATGGGGGGAAGCTCTCAGTGTAGAAGCACATATGTAGTACAGTACATATAGTGTTTCAATGTGAACAGTTACGATAAGGTGGTAGACAACAATTTCATATCATTGGTTTGTACTGTTTATTGTTCTCATTAATTAGGAGTTCGGGTTAATTACAATCAATGACTTATATGCTATCTATGTGTTGAGTGATGTCATACGAAAAGTGTCCGAGATGGCATACAATTTGAAGGTATGAAATTCCGAAGTTGCTGTGGCATGACATGACTGCATGAAGAATATAAATGACAGGTCATAACATGAAACTCATGACTAGAGACCGGATTATAGGCAAATGCCTATTTTTTTCCTTGCGTTCCTATCGCGCCACTTTGATATATGAGCATGAATTAGGGGTAAAGGAGGGCTTTTATTGTGTTTTTATAGTGCCTATAAATGCCTATTTTTGGGGTTTGTGCCTAAATGTCTATTTGTGCCCATAAATGCCTATTTTCAAAATTGGTGCCTATATGAACGCTATTTAGCCTCAAATTTTGCTTTCGAGTACAGTTTGAGACCGTAATTAATGTTACCGGGCAAAATTGACGTTTCGGAACTCTATGGGGTACCACAACCTAGTTTTCTAGTTCAGCAAACTTCCGGTAAGAAACCGCTAGCAGCAGTGAAATGGGATGCGCCGGCCACTTTACCCCACTGCACTGACATGGCGCGAGCGGTTGGAGCAGGGGAGAGGAAAAGACGCTATTTCTGCAACCCTAAATGGGAGCACGTCCCAGCGTGTACAGTGGAATGGGGAGAGGAAAATAAAGGCGGGAAGAGGAGAGTAGCGTCTATGGCCGAGGACGTGGCGGGCGGCTTTTACCGCCGCTTTTCCAGTCCAGTGTTCCCATGGAATTGAAGCACCTCCTTGAAGACTTGGGCGCGGTGGGGGCAGAAAACAGGAGGTGCCTACGCGCAGCAGCAGGAATATGGAGAGCGAATGCGAAACCATGGAGTGCCGTCAGGGGAAAATAGAAAGTAGGTAAAACAAAAATCAGATGTGCACATGGCTTTTGTTTCGTTTGTAATTTACTCTTAAAGGGCGCTTCACCAGGTCACATGAGAAATTTTAGTCAGATACTGGAAGTGTTCGCGTGCCCAATGTAGAGCTTTGTACCACAAGAACTTTTTAATTGGTTCATTACGAGCCGCGAAAGCATGATGCCGGTAGGTGAGCTTGAAACCTTTGCCACTCGCAAGCCAAATTCCTTCCCTGCCCTCTTCGGTGTCAGAGAAACTCGGAGCCGGAAGATCACACGACGCAGACGCATCAACACGTCATGCGCACGCAAGGTTACACTGTGTGCGCATGACATGCCCAAGCCAGGTCGTGCGCACAAGCGGTGTTGTATCGTTTCGGCGTTCGCTCTATAGTGTACTGCCTGTTTCTGTGGGATGGATCCGTCTATGCGTTTGGGGAGGCTGGCATGGATCCTGTATCCTCACCACGACACAGCGCGTCGCACAGCTGGAACTGCTGTAAGGGACGATGCACCAAAAACATGCTAAGCGTTGTCAGGGGCTGGCGCCGGCACGACGCGGGAACGGCGAGAACACGAACACAAAAGAAATATAGGCAGCTAAGTCTCGCATCGCTCTCCATTCGAAGAAAAAACTAAAGAAAAATGCGCACACATTCCGTTTGTATGTTTTAATATTTCTATTAACTTTCATTCTTCTATTCAAGCAACGGATTGCACAAATTACACATGTAGCCTCGAATAATTCTCGCAGTTTCATGTACTACTGTGACATACACAGGACCATTCCTTGTTGAACTTCACCTCCCCCCACATTGGTGCGCGCGCCCGTGAGATAGAGGGCACGAGGCATTCAGTATGACATTTCACCTCCTTCCGGGGAGCGTAGCGTTGCAAATTTTGGCAGTCGTGATCGTTAGCACTTCTAGCTCGAAACGCTCAAACCTGGTAAGGGGTCCTTTATGGTGTTCACACAAAGAGGAGAAATTGACTCTGCGCTATTAGACCCGGCCAATACAAGGCTAACAGACTCTTCTGGCCTTTTAGCGGTCTGGCTATTGAATCCTGTGCTGCCCAGGAGCGTGTTTATTCGATGGTGGACACTTAACTTACCATTCCGGACAATAAAAGGAGAGACCGTGTTCTGGAAACCGTGCAAGAAAAGGGACCATTGCATGGCTATTTTAAATCATTAACGCCATTGTGCAATCATAAAATATAACATTTGTTTGCTTTCATGTCGTAGACCAGGTCGCGCACGTCCTTATTCGAAAATTTGAGTTTTTGTAAAAATTTATTGTGCCTATATTTACGATTTTGGGGGCCTAAAACTGTGTTTTTCCTGCCTATTTTTGGCGCCTAAAACACCGATTTTTAGTGCCTAAAAATCCGGCCTCTACTCATGACACTTATGTCATGAACGGTATGATCTACATGCCACATTATTAGCGCTCTCGCGGCCGTTTCTTAGTTTAAGGTATACCAAAAATATTAAGGCGAAAGCCTTTAATGTCTCATGCTCACGTCCGTCCGGTGTCCGTCCGGCGTCCGGCGTCCGTCCGTCCGTCCGTCCGTCCGTCTGTCCGTCCGTCCGTCCGTCCGTCTGTCCGTCCGTCCGTCCGTCCGTCTGTCCGTCCGTCCGTCCGTCCGGATGTCCGTCTGTCCGTCCGGATGTCCGTCCGTCCGTCCGTCCGCCCATCCGGATGTCCGTCCGTCCGTCCGGATGTTCGTCCGTCCGTCCGTCCGGTGTCCGTCCGTCCGTCCGGTGTCCGTCCGT
>JALIZH010000426.1:65000-135590 GCA_030522465.1 Rhipicephalus appendiculatus
CACAAATAACAGATCCTTACATGCAAATTATGGCACGGATGTCATGTGCGGCCATGACTTACATGCCACGCTCATGGCGTGCTCGCAGCCGTTTCGTTTCCTGGCTATATACCAAATGTGATATGACGTGACATGACTGTATGACGAACATAAAAAAATTACAGCATATCCACGGAGTGAATGATGATGAGTGGGGCGAAGCGTGCGTCCGTCCGTCCGTCCGTCCGTCCGTCCGTCCGTCCGTCCGTCCGTCCGTCTGTCTGTCTGTCTGTCTGTCTGTCTGTCTGTCTGTCTGTCTGTCTGTCTGTCTGTCTGTCATAGAACTAGGCGGTCACGTACCAAGAGACAGGGATGTACAGACCCGCGGCTCTAGGAGCTTCGCCCCCCCCCCCCAAAAAAACACTACGCTTTTTACACGTGTTGGTGCTGCAACGTTTTGCCTTTGGCGGTAATTAGTCGAAAAAGTACGCGAAAAAAAATGACACCATCTCCCGCCAAAGGGGAGCATGAGGCGATGCGAAGCACACCGCGTTTGCATCGGTTCGACTAGCTGTTTCCGTTAATGTTGCGTATTGAGTGTTATAGTTTGTGTTGTGTTTATGCTGTTATGTTGTTGTTAACGTAGACCCGAACGCAGACGCGAACGTGGTAGCGCGTGCCAGCGCGTTCTGACTAGGATACAACGCGTTGGTTCAGCATGCGTCTGCAGAATCTCGTTCCCCGACGTCATCACATGATTGCTGAGAGTGTGTAAGGGGGAGAGGCCACACCGCCTTACCCAGCCCCTTACCCAGCTAGCGCGTGAGCTCACAGCATAAGACGCTCACAGAGACTATGTACATTATATACAGACAAGAGTTGTTCTTTTGCAAAGTACAAGGGCGTCCCCTGATAAGCTCGGGACACGGAGGCTCGGGCACTCGATTCCCTTTAGAGATGACGCAAGGCTGCGCCATTTATTATTCAAGACATTGAGCAACATTCATATATCCGTGCACTGTCAGAACATTTTATCCTCCGCGTATAACCTGTAAGGAAATTTTCGAAGCGCGCATAAACCAATTTAAGAATTTAAGAGGAGAACGCGTTAGCGCAATCGAGCTTCGTTCACTTCACCTTCGCAGTCGCTAGCCTCGCTTAATTTCTCGGCGGACACATCCACCCTGCCGCAAGGAAAGGTACGTCTGTGCTCTTAACATATATATTGTTTCAAACTGTCGTACAGTGCCTTTTGTAAGTACAGCATGCAAAATGCTCGCTAGGACATAATTCTTTTTTCTTCGATCCGGAAGGCTACAAGCGCAAATGCGTAGCTGCACTCTTTGTTGATGGTGTTGCTGATAATAAGAAAGAGAGAGAGAGAAAACTTTATTTAAAAAGTCAGTCAGTAACGTCAGGCATGGCCCGTCGCCTCCAGCCGTCTGCCGGTTTGATTACTTATTCCTGTGCACTTGGGAATCGGTCGGTTGTCACAGCAGCCACTCACTGTGCAATTCAAATGTACGACGCTGGTGCGATTCTACACTTCTGCCACGCAATATTACATGTGTGAAGGGGGATCCTCGGACTACAAGACATTATTATAGTGCTTTTTTTATCGAAACAGTGTAGAACACCTGTTTTCCGTGCGAAGTCTTGGATTACATTTCCTCTCGAGCCGAATATTCATATTGTCTATTTTTTTTTATTATTTGCGGCATTTGCATCTATCTCAAATTCTGGCCCCCGGAAGACGTTTATCTTCGCTAACAATACTTAGCCAACAATGAAATCACGCGCTGTTCGAAAACATGCGCTTGGTGTAATATCAATAGTAACATGCCTCGTTTACGTTAGTGACGCCCTTTATAAGACAACTACTCACTGTTTGTCGTTTATATAATAATAATAATAATAATAATAATAATAATAATAATAATAATAATAATAATAATAATAATAATAATAATAATAATAATAATAATAATAATAATAATAATAATAATAATAATAATAATAATAACAATAATAATAATAATAATAATAATAATAATAATAATAATAATAATAATAATAATAATAATAATAATAATAGAGTGAAGAACAACGAACGTTATAGTGGGTCATCATCTCCTCCGACATCGCAGGTCTGTCTGTATACCGCGCATTGCTCGATGGCGCTTCTCGTTCGCCCGCAAGATCCGTTGATTTGAGTCGTTGGTCAAGCTACCGGCAGATCCCTGCGGCAGAGTTCAATAAACCTTTTTTTATATATATCTGACAAAATATGGGAAGGTAGGCTACGTTGGAGCAGGCTATCCCAACATCATGACAATAATGTACAAGATAAACATAAAAATACGAAAAATTAAGAATAAAAGAAGAAAAAAAATATAGTCACTTGGTACATATATATACTATAGGGCTTATAACGAATGAATGAGCACAGTATATATGGGCGTAGTCCAGTTCATATATCGTGATCACATCGCGGATAGAGTCCGAACAAATAGTGGCAAGGAATAATAAGAACTAAAGACAGTTAATTAAATTTGTGTCCATTAAAAAATCATGGAGGGCGCTCACTGCGCGCCTTTGATTATCGGGATGTGGCCATGGTCCAAGTACTTTTCCAATCGCAAATGGTCGTCTGTCGAGGCGGTTCAATCGATTACTCAGTTGAGCGCGTTGTTCGTCAATTCGCGGACATTCAATAATGATTGAATTCTGATTGAATAATGATTGAATTCGCGGGATTCAATAATGCTCCTCTGACGCATCGACATGATCACAGTGGTCGCAGTGCGGGGACGTTATTGTTTTTATGCGGCATAAGAAGTGAGGTGTGTATGCAACACCTAATCGTAGACGGTGCAGTAGTGTGTCAAATGGTCTATCAATCTTTTGATTAGGTGTAAATCGGAGAGACGGATCTATTTGATATAAGAGTGAAGACTTTGTATTTTCATCAAATCAAGCGTTTTTGCACAATTTGTGGCGCAGTTCGGAAAGAACCTTCTTGCTTTCTGAGAAATAAACGGGCACTGGTGTCAAGTGAACTTTTTTGTGTGCTGCAGTGGCTAATTTGTCAGCATTTTCGTTTCCCATCACTCCTACGTGACTTGGAAGCCACTGAAAACATATCTCATGGCCGTCCAGATAACCGATGGTAATTGTTTTTCAGATTTCATATATTATGCTATCATCTATATGAAAATAAAAATCCTTAATCATTTGTAGCGCTCCTTTGGAGTCAGAATATATTACCCAGTTTAGCCTTTGCTGGCTTTCAACAATGAATTTTGAAGCTTGTAATATTGCAACAAGCTCCGCTGCTGTAGACGATGTCTTTCGAGAAAGTCGGAAATCTCTTTCTATTTTATATACGGGTATATGAAAAGCCGCAGACGAGCTTTCATCCATTGTAGATCCATCCGTGAAAACAAATGTGAAACAATAAACTCTTCAACAACAACAACAGTAACACAATACTCATATGAGAATAATATATTTGTTGTTATTATTATTGTTATTATTATTATTATTATTATTATTGTTATGTGAGGCACAAATTTTCTTTGAAAAAATTTAGTAATTGTCTTATCAGAGGCGTCCCTAATGTGAACGAGGCATGCTATAGTATACTGATATTACACCAACCCCGCGTTTTTGGAGCAGCGCGTGATTTCATTGGTGGCTAAGTATTCCACAAAAAAGTTATCTGTAGCGAAAAATCCGGTGCCGACGCTGGTGTCGGCGTCTTCGTTGTGAGTGAAAAAAAAAGCATTGCCCGTGGGCGAAAGGTCGAGGTAGCTGCAAATAAATGAACAATATTAATAGCTCGCGCGTAAATTGAACCCAGTACTTCTGCACGGAAAACAGGTGTTCTACAACACAGCCACGCCGGTGCTTGAAACTGTTCGAAAAAAAAAGAAACTATGATAATATCATGTAGTGTGAGAAGGCCCCTTAACGTGTGTTGTGTTGCGTCCCAGAAGCGTAGAATGGCACTAGCGTCAAACATTTAATTGCACCAATGAGTGGTTGATTTAAAAACTCGCCAATAAGCGCGTCAAGCAAGTAATAAATAGGTCCTACCGAGGGACCTTTTAAGAAACATCACCATGTAAAAATATTACCACGCTGTTCTTGAGCAATACGTGCAAAGAAACAATTACACTATAGTAGCAGCAAGGAAACCAGACGAGAGCTATCTTCAAACTCGCTTGTACGCGTTCTTCGTTCTAAATAAAACTGGCCGAAATAATCGGGTCTCTAACCAAGACCTGATGCCGTTGTGCAGACCTCATAGCCAGTGAAACAAAGAGGTGTGCTTTGCGGTTATGTACGTACATCCAAATATCATCGGGGGGTTTTACGTCACAAAACCACGATATGATTATGAAGGACGCCATCGTGGAGGGCTCCGGAAATTTCGAACATGTGGTGTTCTTTAACGTGCTCTGACATCGCACAGTATACGCGCTTCCTCCATTTCGCCTCCATCGAAATGTGACCTCTGCGGACGGGGTCGAACACGCGGCTTTCGGGTCAGAACCCGAGCACTGTAACCGCTACATCACCACAGCAGACGGTCGCATATGTGAATATAATTGGTTTCATTACGCTTTCACGAACAGTCAGCAAAGAGGGGAAGACGAGCTGTATATCATGTCATGTACAATGAAATACATTTCGGACGTCTTTTATTATGTGCTCTAGAAACGTTAAGAGCGTTGTTTAAATTGAGGCGTCTTTCTTAAAATGCTTAAATTTGGAAAATAATTCAGCAATTTCGTCCCTGTAATGAATTCAGGCCTTTATTTCTGCTACGTTTTGAGCTCTTAAAAAAGATTATCACTGGCAGCGAATACGGCACGGCACGTTGCCTTCACTCTATAGCGCGAAAAAATTCACTTGTTAAGTGACGCCAACAAATATTAGCTACGTGAAGCCTGTCTCTACATATTCTCAAAGCGTCATCGCCATCTCATAGGCTGATATTATTTTCTCGAAATTAGCTTTCACAGATTACAAAAACGGCCGCGACAAAAGGACGTCCTAACTTTCTTCAAGAAACCAGTGGGGCCGACAACTATACAACCGCACGAAATATATTGAAAAGGACGAGAGGAAGGGCAGCACGCCCTTTCGAAATACGAGTTTGTCAAGCGCAGCCAAGTGACTTGTGCGCGCGGATTCACTAAAAAAAAAATACTTGATTCACGATCGAGCAACCAACCGACCGCTCGTCGTACACGACTTGCGCTTATCAGTCAGCGATCACGGTTCGCTCTCGGTGGCGATAGTCGACATCGAGCTGCTTCGTTGTTTTTTTTTTCTTTTATGTATGGCCGCTTTGTCTGCCGCGCGCCATGCGTTATCGCGCTAGTTTTGAAAGTTGAAGGTCTGTACGCCACGTGGTGTGAAAAACGGTGAACTAAAAGCGATGTCCCGAAATGCTGGGTATGCGTAGCACGACGGCCTCGCTAACCGGCAGACCACGGAAGGCAGCGCGTGGCCGTGTTCCACAGCAGCCGACGCACAACGGCGCCCACCACTGTGGCGCCACTGGTGGTCGCCGCGGAACCTGTCATCTTGCCACTGTCATTCCTTCCTTCTGGCGCTCTCCTCGCTACCGCTGTGTTTGCTCTTCCACTACGCTCCGCGTTGCCTCTCTTTCTTCCTCGTCTGCTGTGCCGGTTATACGGCGACGCCGACGCCGGTCAAGAGCGGAAAGGATGCCTGAAAGCTTCGCTCTCGGACTCGTTTATTATGGGCGAACTTGGGCCCGAGAAACTGGATGCAAATTAAGAGTCCGCTAGAGCGCTCTACGCACAAAGTGTTCCTTCGGCCAACGCACATCTTCTTTCAAGCCTCGCAGGTATAGCGAACTAGAACTTCATAGTTCACTATACTCGCAGGTCAACCCACTTTCTGGTGCCCGTGCACAAAACGCATGCGTTGCGCTGAGCAGGCGCGAGGCACTGCAGTCTCAGTGGCTGGCTGGCTTTCATGGTAGAAAACTACTTAGGGCAGTCTCTCTTTTGCTCTCTTTCGCCCTCGCTCGCTCTATCGGTTACGACGACGGTGACGGTACTCAACGCAGGAACGGGCGCCTAAAAGTGGCACTCTAAATGAGGCGCCCTTCGGCAGGTCCGTTTTCCATGACTTAGGGCGCCAGACATCGCCAGTGCCGAGTAGCACAGGACGGGTCAAAGGAAATAACATGATCACACACAAAGAGCGCAAACTTGACGATAGTAACCCTTTTATATATTTCCGCGACAGCATTACGCATTGCAAGACAGCAATTTTACATAAAGCGTATGTGAGATGTCCAAATTCCAAACACAAAGACATCACCATACACGTGGTGATCTACCAATAATTCGTCTTAATGAAACAAGCCCAAGCTGAAACCCCTTTGAAGCTCACGAGTACCTTTGTTTATGACAGGTTTTTAGCGCATTCCTTTTTGCTGTACCCTTATTGGTGGCACATCGGAATGCCGCTCGTTCGAACCATCGCATAACAAGGTTGCACAAAGAACTCTTTGGGGTCTCTTTTCGGTTGCTAGGACTACATTGAAGCGCTAACTTCATTTTGTTTGCCACTGTTCGGGTCCTGTCACGTGCGGCTAACTATTATTAGGTGTGTCAATCTTCACAGTACTTATCAGCTCTTATCTGTCGCTATCAGTCTCATGTATCTAGTCCTCTTGCCTTTTATTGCGATAGCAATTATACGGACAGTCTCGGCTGGTTTTCGCCGTCGCCACCATGTCCCGTATATGTATATGTATCTATATATTTATAAAAGCCTCAAAGAAAAATAATTCAGAAAAAAAATCACCGCCCAAGCACTCCGTACAAATGGTTAACCAGCGAAGCTGAAATATGCGGCCCCGGTGTTTAGCAGTGGGTACAACCCAACGCTGCACTGAAGCCTTCCACAATTATCGTTGCCAGGTTGTGGTCGAACCACAGGCGGTCACAGACGTCGCAGCCGAAGCCAAAGTGACGCTGGACAAACTCTCGCCCAAAGCGGGCGTTCGCCCCGGCGAACGTGCTCCCGCAATCACGTCGACGCTGATCTGCCCGCAACGCCGTTTCTTCGGGGCGCCAGAGGGCGCGCCGTGGCTGCAATCGTTTGACCTTGCAAGCGTCGAACCCAAGCTCTCGCGCCAATGGCGCGCGAGCTTTGGTTCGACGCTCAGAACGACGTAACTGATAGCACAGCCAATGGAGACCGCTCGTGACACAGATGCCGAGCGGTTTTTCGTTTCTCCTAGCCATATACAGCTTTCGCTGTAAAATGTTTCCGACGCGCGGCATCGAACCAGGGACCTCTTGCTCTGCAGCAGCAGCGCTATCCGTTGAGCCACGTAAGCGCACGTCCTTCGACGTTCAAACGGCGAGCTATTTATATACAGCGAGTTTTCGGCGTGTTTTCAGCATTACCGATCACACACACACGATCACACGAGATGGCGCAAAGGGCGCGCCTGGCGAGGCCATAGCTCCGCGCCCCACCGGCCTTACTCGTCGCGACGCCTGCGCTCATCCGCTCGCGCCCTTTGGCCCGTGGGGGGGGGGGGGGGGGGTAGACGCCCGTTAGGCCGTTCGCGCGCGCGGTTATCTCACGGTGGGGAGGCATCGGGCTTTCGTCGGAACGATTGCATTGTAGTTACCGCAAGCACGAAGGTCACTTCGCTCACGGCAGTGCCCCCGTTTGCGAAAAGAACACTTTTTTCAAACACAGCGAAGTAACAACTGTGACACTTGTTAGTTCGCATTTGCCTGTACCTGTGAATTCGTTTCGTGCGTCGTTTAGTTTGAGCAGCGCGTTAAGTGTCGAGCTGTGAACGTTGTTAGTTCTCTCTCGTCCTGTGCGTGTTGTTTTCGTGCGTCATGTGTGCGTGAGCAGCGCGCTATGCGTTTCCAACTGCTTGCCATTCGTCGCTTGACATTCCAATTTGTTGCTATCGCATTCATTGCTTCGCCTTGTGGCGAAACTGTGACTTTTTTTATGCCTATGTGCACGTGATTTAGGCGCTCATGATGACGAGGATGACGAGACCGTTTAAAGCAAAATTTTTTTTTCACACACGTGTTGTCGACGCCACAGAAACGTTACATTCCGGTTTTCAAGAGGCCCTTCGGGCTTTCGCCTCAATAAACGCACCAGGAATAAACGCCAACATTGCAGGACTCGGTAGTGCTGATCGTGTTACGCATGCGCGCATTGACATCCGCATGTTGTAATCCATCTGCCCAATCCTGCGTCGTCCGCTGTGGTGCCCACATCGCTGCATCTGGCAATACTACGCGGGCGCTGCGCTAGGGGCGCCCTTTTACGAAAATTGTCTATAGTGTCTGTAGCGTCGTTGAGGTGAGGTGGCCTCGCGAAATAGTTCGTAAGAACACAGCGCGCCGCCACAGGCTAATCTTGACACGTCGCAGACTCTAGGCTTTCCACACTGTTGGTGTATGGGTGTAGCGACGACAACCACAGCGGGTTCGTAATGCTGACGCCAGAATGTCTTTTCCAGCATTAATGAAGCAATCTAGAAAGACATGATGTCGGGCGTAGGAGGTCGTTTCGGTCACTTGTGCACGCTAACATTGCGTTACAGCCCTAGTAGCATTTCGAGAAAGGCCCTCGTTTCGCCCTGCAAACTTCGAAACTACAGCAGCTCTTTCAACTATCCATGAGTGTCAGAATGAGGCGCCACAAATTCCTTTGCTATCTCAGCGGATCTCGCTACAATGCAGCCGCCAGGAGTATCTTTAACTGAGATGTAGCGATCCACATCGCTAGCGCCAGCGAGGAGAGCCAGGAGACGAAGAAGACGAGGACGAGGTGAAGATGTATCAATAAACCGATGCAGTCGCACTGTCTGCATGAAAACTTTACATTGGCGCAGTCGAGGTCAGGAACCTGCATATGAAGATCAAGTTCGACGTCACGCGCCGTCAGGAGCGACCTCTCATCGTGGGCTTCCAAGCAGATGGCCAGCAATACGTCGAGCTCCAGGAGGGCACTACAGCTCCAAGTCTTCTGAAGACGATTGCGGATATCGCCGGAGCTACGGTTGACAGCCTCGTCGCTCAAGGTAGTGTGACTGTCAGCATGACTCTTGAGGATTTGGCGTCTCACTTGCTAAATGCTCCGCCGGCGTTTGAAATACAAGCACCAAGAAGCATCACTCATTGTGACACTCCAGGGGTCATTAACGCATTAATTGAAATGCAGAAGCTATATATGACACAGCAGGAGCAGCTTTTAGGACTTCTTGTTGACGCTGCAAATGCGAGGAATAAGAACAACATTTCTGTGAGACCAGACATGTTTGACGGTGATTCATCCAGCGTCGCTGTATGGCTGGATTTTTACGAATATGCATGTACTAGAAACCACTGGACAAGCGATGAAGATCGCATATACAATATGAAGCTTTTTCTTTGTGGGAACGCGAGGAAGTGGTTTGACTTGCAAATAGCATCACATGCGAACACATCTTGGGCAGTATGGAGGAAAAGCTTCGCAGGCGCTTTCGAGGCGAATCCTGTAGAGCTTTGGAATAGTGCCCTCATTTATCGACAGAGAGGCACTAATATCAGAGAGTACATTTTCGAAAAGTGGCGGCTACTTCGTATAGCTGATCCAACATTGGCGGACTCGTCAGTCGTTGCTCTCGTCATACATGGTATGACAAGATATTATCAACAGCAGATGCAAGCGAGGTCCCTCACGTCTATGGACGAGTTACTCTATGCACTGAAATACACAACAGCCCCAGAATGTAGCCACACACCCAATGAGGCGACAAATGCCAGCAAAGGTGATTACCGTGGCAAGAACACATCGTCATTGGAGGCAGCAGAGACTATCACCAAATGTAGAAAACATTTCCGTATGAGATCACTTGAACGGGGTCAAGACTTTACTCGAGAAAGCTGCTCCGTTGAGGAAATAGTATTTCTCACGAAGACGGGAATATTAAGTGTCCCGATGTTAGTGAATGGCCGAACTCTAACAGTTTTGATTGTCAGTTTAATCAACGAGAGCCTAGTCAATGCTGACAACATTGTGCATGGAAAATCTATTCGTGTGTGCAGCTACGATGGCTCTTGTCGAGAATACTATCGGTGGATAGAAGTTGACCTAGAGTATGAAGGCAAGAAATGAAAGGTTGAAGCTCTGGTAGTTCCCAAAGTCCACTTTGACTTCATATTATCAAGGCCTGATATGACACGGATGAAAGTTAATATCCTCTGGAACGACGTGGTCACGATTGGAAGAGAGTGCAATAACCTTCATATCGCCCATAGGGCTGATCGTAGGCCATGTTCGGGAGAAGATGTACCGTTGATGTTTCCAGAGCTTCTGTGCATTGGTCCATACCCGGAAGCCACAACGGCCATTGAAGTACCCTTTTTATTACGCGACAGCACTATCGTCAAGAGAAAGCCATATAGTCTGAGCCACGACAAGAAAGTCTGGTTGAAGAAGGAACTGCAAGGGATGCTGGAAGCGGGAATCATCCGGCCTTCAACTTCATCCTTTGCTTCGCCCATTACAATTGTTCCCAAAGAAGACGGCTCATTTCGGCTGTGTACAGATTATAGACTAATAAACAAACAGACCGACCTTTTCCCGTACCCAATGCCAAGAATCGATGAAATCATTGACGAGACTGGAGGATGCCAATGGTTTTCCCGCATTGACTTGTGCAAAGGGTACTGGCAGGTGCCACTCAAAGAAAATACTAAAAAAATTTACTGCATTTGTCACTCCTTTCGATATATACGAGTACAACAGACTACCCTTTGGATGGAAAAACTCAGGAGCATGGTTTCAGAAGATGATGAATGGAGTACTGAAGAACTTCATCGGAATATTTTGTAATGTGTATGTGGATGACATTATTGTGTACTCGAAAACACGGGAAGACCACGCAGAACACCTAGAGAAGGTCCTTCAGGCACTTAGCACTGCTAGGCTAAAAATGAACATGAAGAAGAGTGAGTTTTTCTGCAGAAAAGTCGTCTTTCTGGGAAGAACTTTTGACGGCCGAACAAAGGGCACTAAAGAGAGAGCGTGCAGCGCATCAAGAAGCTGACAAAGAATTATGACGTACATTCATTAAGAGTGTTTCTTGGACTCGCCGGTCACTTCCGCGGATTTATAGAAGACTATGCGAGAAAAACAAAATGTTTGACTGCCCTGACCCAGAAAGGCATTCCATTCGTCTGGTCGGAGGATTGCGAGAAGAGCTATCTGGAAGTTGTCAGAGCCATTTCGTCTGACCCTGTATTGACACTGCCAGTCTTCGATTTGCCGTTTGAACTGTACACAGACGCATCTCACTATGCTGCAGGCGCCATCCTTTATCAACGGGACGAAAACGAGCAACCTGGGAGAGAGCTTAAGGTCATCGGCTACTATTCTTGTACGTTCACGAAAACGCAGGAAAACTACACGACAACAGAAAAGGAAGCTTTGGCCGTCATAATGGCACTCAGATACTTGAGAAGTTACCTGGAAGGTAAACATTTCAACCTGTTCACCGATAACCAGGCCCTGACATACTTGTTGCAACTTGCGCAGCCAAAGGGCAGAATAGCTCGATGGGTGAGCGAGATTCAACAATTCAGCTTTGATATAATGCACAGACCAGGCCAGAAGCACAAGGATGCTGACGCACTATCACGTCTTCACGTGCCGCAAGAAATTCCTCAAAAAAGCATTAACTTGATGAAGCTTTGGGAGGGTACCGAAGAGATGGAATTGCGAAATGGGAAGATGTGTGTCCCTGAAACTAAAGTGCCCCAAGTCCTGGAGTTATATCACATCAGTCCACATTCAGGAGGTCACGATGGATTCTCAAAGATCTACAACAAGCTCACCCAGAGATTTACGTGGAACAACATGAAAGCAGATGTTGCCAGTTATGTTAAGACGTGTCATGACTGTCAGATGGTGAAATCAAAATACAAACCACGCGGAAACAGAATGGTTATGCCAGAATACTCAACTATACCATTCGAAGTAATTCACCTTGATTTCGCTGAAGTTAAGAAGAAAAGTGAAGGTGTCAAACGAACCCAAGCTTTCCTGGTCGCCGTGGATGAGTGCACGCGCTTCGCGGCCGCCAAAGTGGGAAGAAAAGACGCGAACTGTGTTATAGCACTGTTAGAGAGAGAACTCTTCAGGAACACCAAGATCATTGTTGCGGACAATGGACCAGCGTTTAGAAGTGAAAAGTTACGCAGTTGGGCAAATGAAAGAGATATTACGCTTCGATACCCAGCACCTTACCATCCTGAGGCTAACTCTCTCGCCGAACGCTTGATCAGAGACCTGAAGATGTACCTCAAGCTATACCCCGAATTCAAGGGAGGCTGGAAGAGCGCTTTGGAGGCGGCGGTATATCACCATAACAGGCCCTACACCACCGGCATCGGGTGCAGCCCATATTTTGCCGCCTTTGGTACGGTTCCTTGGTTACCAGCTGACGAAGAGCTGGGCTTAGTTGGAAGAATTGCTTTAAAGGAACACCCGAAGAGCCAACTCCAGCAAAAGAAATACAGAAGTACCATGAAGAACAACTTTGACCGTCGCCATAGCACAAAGATGCCAGATATCGATCCAGGGTCTATGATATTGGTTAGGAAAGGATTGGACTCAAAAGTTCCCTTCACTGGTCCGTACTTCGTTGTGAAAACGGCCAAGCAGCAAGGACTTCTGAAGACAGTGTATTATAATTGACCAAATGGAAGGACAGAAGCAGCGTCTATCGGAAACGTGGTACCATATTACCAGCGTGAGGGGAATGACAGCCGGCCGGGAGAGTGTAGCGATCCACATCGCTAGCGCCAGCGCTGTCATCATAAAGCGGTTTTGGCTTTCAATCTTTCAGTCTGTTGAGAATAAGTTTATATGGAAACGCAAAGTACGACTCTTTCTTAGCGATTTCAATTCAGGGAACTTGAAAACACTCTATCACATACATAAACAAGCACATACACTGTTTCTCAAACACTCACACAAGTGCGCACAGAGAGATTTTGGCCCGATCTTTAAACTCGAATCTTACGGAGTAAATTGCTTCAATGAGTGAATGGAACTTCATTGCCACTAATCGTTGGTTACATTGATTTACGGGCCTTTACGCCCTTATTGTCCGTGGGGTTAAATATAGGTATTTCATGTGTCTTAACTTTCCATCGTTTCACACAGTATGATTTTGCTTATTTCAAGGTAGCTTGATCACTGTACGCGTGTTCTGAATGAGTGACAGTGTGTACAAAAGAATGTCCGAACTTTCTTGCTGTTCATTAACTGGGGTTTAAAGCATGCGAACAGGATTTTTCGCCCTGGCTAATCAATACTAAATGTTGCTAGGTTTCCTTGTTCCTATAGTTTACCTCATTGCCTTACCGTTCAAAATTATCAATATTTCTCCTTGATGCAGTTATGTGTGCAGCACCGATCTCCCTGGCGTGCTTTCTGTCGGGCCTGTTTTTGTAGTTTAGTCTTGAAACGCGTTATGCATGCGACAATCATAAGCCAAACTGGAATATAGACAACTTATCAAGAAAGGGAAGATTATGACCCTTACTTCTGCGTGCACACGTCGATTTATGCTTCGCAGGCGCCAACACAGGAGGATCGTCGCGATGCTACAGGAGTCGGGGATGGTGATCAAGGCCCACAGAAGTCTGTTTAAACCGTATCAGGGTGATGCCACAGCTGCTTTCGACATGCCTTTCAGCAACTACGTCATTATCTACGCCATCGGCTGCTCCCTCTCTGTCATTGCCTTCTGCGCCGAGATGTTCATCCATAGGAGAACACAGATGCAACGCCACTAAGGGTGAGTGTCTGACGAGGCGCCGTCAACCACTTCGAACCAGACGCTTTTTCGACGCTAGTCCCCGAAGGGTCAGGCGATAAGCGGATGGGGGGACATTCTACTTTGTCAAAATGGCGGCGAGCATGTCAGTTTTCATTTCCGCGGCAACGACTGCCTCTGGCATCTCTCCTAGCGTGTCGTTTTTGACGCCAGATCATCCCATTCCTTTGTGCTCTCTGCCTGAACCACTCGCTTCCACGCTCAGATTTTACAGCGAAAGCTGTTATGAGATCACAATAAGGGTGCCGTAGATGTCTGCCGCCGCCGTCAGTGTCCGTAACCACTACCGCTTTCAAATAAGAAAAAAAAATGTTGCAGTGGCTTAGCTCGGCTATGCCAGGATATACGTAGCGTTAGCAAAGCTTCAGCTGATTATTCTTAGTTTTCCTGATTGTCTAGGTTGTCTAGGATTAGCTTGATTATCATGCTTACTGCTGCTCCAATGACACACACACGGTATACGTATTATGTGGCACATGTATATTAATTTTTTCTCAACGTCGTTGCTTCTCTATTGCCACAAAGACGGCTCGGTGATCAGTGAAGTAACACGCTGCCGTCTCTATGGCCCCAACGCAGTATTTGGAATTATCTGTCTCTGATAGACAAGATGAATGGTGGTGAATCCCAAATCCTGCTCAAATCCTGCTTCCATGAATGCCAAATCCCAGCTTGGGACGCTAATTGCCAGGAAACTACTTCGGGATCCGATGAGTCAAGCTTCTCCGCTCTTCTGCGCCGTTGAGCAGCATTTGCGCTCTCCTTCTCCATGGCTATACCACACTGGCAAACGCCAGTCAGAGGCGCAGCGGCTCCAGCGCAGTGTCAGACGGCAACTGCACAGCGAAGGCAAATAGCTGCGCGCGCGCCGGCGCCAGTGCGTCTACCATGCTACGACGTCACTCCTCTGGAATGCGCAAACCGGCAGCGGTGAGTCGCGCGCGGCGGCGGCGGCGGAGTGCGCGGGAGGTGCCGGCTCCGGTGCGCCAGCTGTGTGACATCACTGATCCTCGCGCATGCGCAGCACGGCTCTTGATGAGCCGCGCGAAACGGGCTTGGCTAGGCCAGTGTAGCTAACGCTACAAAAAATTACCCAGGATGGAACGGGGTTCGAACCTGGGTCCGCTCCGTGCCGGCCCGGTATACTACCACTGAGCCAAGCCTGTGCTCGAAACTCCTGAGCACAAAGACTCTATACAAGCGTTATGTCGGGAAGGAATAGCGTTAACAGACGCAATATAACGTGGTAGAAGAGTAAAATAATAACCAGGTGTCACGGAATGCGAATTGCGTAACCAGGCCTCACACAATATGAATTGCATTACGAGTGGGTCGTTGGATGCTTCCAACCCATTACAAATGGCTCAGTCATAATTCTTCATCGTCAGCAGCCACCGAATCAATTAATGGAGTAGTGGGCACCTTGCAAGCGTACCTTTATTAGTAGCCCCAAGATAGTTTGCAACGGGTTGTAAAAATGGTGCCCTTCCAGCTTTCCCTGTGACCGTGCTGCGCTTTCCGCGTAGACCTGGCGTTTCTTTTGTATCGCGATATCAATTATATCGACACTCTCGGCTGCTTTTTGCCTTCGGCGTCGGCGTTGGCGTCGCTCTTGCCGTCATGCCCCGTATATATATATATATATATATATATATATATATATATATATATATATATATATATATATATATATATATATACGGCTTATATGCTGAAGAATAACTTCGGTTGCCGCAAGGTTATAAGTATAAAAATAGATGCGTCTTCACATAAGAACTGTTTATTCTGCCGACGTGTCGACGGGAACCCCGTCTTTTTCAAGGCATAACAATATTTACAACGTGTCTCTTATATACCGTGTTAGGACAGGAGGGAAGAAGACGGAAAGGTAAAGACGAATGTGAAAAGGGGGAAGAAAAGAAAAAGAAAAGAAGGGGGGGGGGGACGAGCACGAAATAAGAAGGACCGGCATGACGAGAGGGTAAAAAAGAAAGAGCCGTTTTGCCTGACGTGAACATTGTGGTGGCTTAAGCAGCCATACTATTATTGACAACATACTCCCACCTCCACCTAAGTGGACAGTCTGACGACCCCGATCGTCTGGTATTGCTCTGTCCGGCGCAATCCCCGGGCGGCTTTTTAGATGTGAAGCATCTTATGGCGAAGCTTAATCCGGTGGTGGTGGTGGTCATCCGCGTGCCCTCCCTTACTGCGCATGCGCAAACCCTTTCAAAAATAAATAAATAAAAAACTTCTTTCCCCCCTCTCTCTCTTCTAGGCACCCTCCCCGCGGCCACCACACCCTCACTGCGCATGCGCCTCCCCTCCTCTCTCCCCTCCTACGCTCCCCCCCTCTCTCCTCTAAGCATCCCTGCCCGGGGCGTCCACACTCCCACTGCGCATGCGTGTCCCCCCCTCTCTCTCCTCTCCTACGCTCCCCCCCTCTCTCCTCTAGGCATCCCTGCCCGCGGCGTCCACACTCCTACTGCGCATGCGCGTCCCCTCCTCTCTCTCTTCTCCTACGCTCCCCCCCTCTCGCCTCGCGACGCCGACGCAGGCAGCGTCTGCTAGCGAGTTTCTTGGTTGAAACAACCGACTGCTCGCGCTGCACAACCGTTCACTGGCCACTCCGTATATATGGCAATGGATTTTGACCTGCAAGGTGGTGCCGGTGGGAGATTTCTCCTGTGCGTTGTTGAACAATAAAAATTCGCAGCGTGCGCGTTAACTAAAAGCGGACTGCGGGTCTCTGTGTCCAGTCGGAGTCTTCTGTGTCCAGTCGGAGTCTTCTGTCTCTCATTGCCCATTAGCAGCGATTGGCATGTTCCAGTAGGAAACACCACTCCATCACTGCGTGCTTTGCGCCTCCCAAGTTTTCTCTCCTGCGCAACGCTTGCAATGCGCGCCAGCGTTAACGCCGCCGCCAGTGTAAGCGTTAGTGCCCGCTGCTTCACATCTACACATGGTTCCCTTTAGCGGGAGATGGTGTAATTTTTTTAATAATGCCTGTGCTTAAAGTTTACGGTGTAAAGCGGCAGAAAGTAGAATTGTTGGGGTGAGGACTGAGGGTTTCCAGTGCATGCTTTTAAGTGTCGGCGGGGTTGCACGATCTGAAGGAGCCGGTAATGTGGCCCCGCCATTAATGTTCATTGTATGGATTGGCTATTTTAGAGAAGGAATAGAGAAGAGATGTAAAGGAAAAAGCTTGTTAGTGTAACGACAGTACGACATCCGGGTCCACTTATCTGTGCATGCCGGCTGTGCTTGAAACGGCAAATCAATTCCATATATTTACAGACACAAGCCTACACGTGCGCCAAGGAGAAATATTGTTGTCGCAATGGGCGGCAAGGGGCCAGCGACTAATTAGGGAGTGGCGTTTGCGCCTTTTAATGATCGTAAGGTTGACAGGGTGCCTGGGTGTTCATTAATTCCGTTTTTTAGCGTGTTGAATTTGTAGATGAAGTAAGATTCTCGTTGCTCTCGTTCTCGCGTTGTTCCAAAATTGTTTTCCAAAAGTGTAACCCTGATATCGTCAAAGCTGTGATCTTTCAACGCACAATCTTTAGAAAGTGGAAGACCGGGAAGGGCACGTACATGTGCCCGATGGTTGTTGAATCTAATTCTAAAAGGTGTGTCTGTCTGACCCACGTATTGCATGTTGCATATTCCACATTCCAGAAGGTATATTACGTTGTCTGAGTCGCAGTCTAGTGCACCACTTATCCTGTGCTTAAATTCTGAGTGGGTGCTTTCCGCCACTGTTGTTGTCTGCATGTGTTTGCATACTTTGCATCTTCCTTTTCCGCAAGGGCGACACCCTGTTTGAGGTTTCGTGCCTATCTTTGAATTTACTAAAGGATCCCTGATACTTTTTGGTCGCCTGTATACCACACACGGAGGAGAGGTGAAAATTTTGGATAGTCGCTCGCTCTGTTCCAATATGTTGAAGCGTTTTTTTAATATTTTATTTATGTTCGGTGTCGCTTGTGAAAGTTAAAACCAAATTTTTTCTTGCGCTGTTGGTCGGCACTTTTTTGCTGGTGCAGTAGTGTCTGGCGGTCCAGATTTTCCGCTTTTTTGATCGCGTCATCAATGATAGCTGCCGGATATTCGTGGTGGAGGAGTACTTCGGGCATTCGCAGCACACGAATGCGCACACGAATGCGCGAAGTACTTTTCCACCAAGAATATCCGGCAGCTATCATTGATGACGCGATCAAAAAAGCGGAAAATCTGGACCGCCAGACACTACTGCACCATCAAAAAAGTGCCGACCAACAGCGCAAGAAAAATTTGGTATTAACTTTCACAAGCGACCCACCGAACATAAATAAAGTATTAAAAAAACACTTCAACATACTGGAACAGAGCGAGCGACTATCCAAAATTTTCACCTCTCCTCCGTGTGTGGTATGCAGGCGACCAAAAAGTATCAGGGATCATTTAGTAAATTCAAAGATAGGCACGAAACCTCAAACAGGGTGTCGCCCTTGCGGAAAAGGAAGATGCAAAGTATGCAAACACATGCAGACAACAACAGTGGCGGAAAGCACCCACTCAGAATTTAAGCACAGGATAAGTGGTGCACTAGACTGCGACTCAGACAACGTAATATACCTTCTGGAATGTGGAATATGCAACATGCAATACGTGGGTCAGACAGACACACCTTTTAGAATTAGATTCAACTACCATCGGGCACACGTACGTGCACTGCCCGGTCTTTCACTTTCTAAACATTGTGCGTTGAAAGATCACAGCTTTGACGATATCAAGGTTACACTTTTGGAAAACAATTTTGGAACAACGCGAGAACGAGAGCAACGAGAATCTTACTTCATCTACAAATTCAACACGCTAAAAAACGGAATTTAATGAACACCCAGGCACCCTGTCAACCTTACGATCATTAAAAGGCGCAAACGCCACTCCCTAATTAGTCGCTGGCCCCTTGCCGCCCATTGCGACAACAATATTTCTCCTTGGCGCACGTGTAGGCTTGTGTCTGTAAATATATGGAATTGATTTGCCGTTTCAAGCACAGCCGGCATGCACAGATAAGTGGACCCGGATGTCGTACTGTCGTTACACTAACAAGCTTTTTCCTTTACATCTCTTCTCTATTCCTTCTCTAAAATAGCCAATCCATACAATGAACATTAATGGCGGGGCCACATTACCGGCTCCTTCAGATCGTGCAACCCCGCCGACACTTAAAAGCATGCACTGGAAACCCTCAGTCCTCACCCCAACAATTCTACTTTCTGCCGCTTTACACCGTAAACTTTAAGCACAGGCATTATTTAAAAAAGCCGCCCGGGGATTGCACCGGACAGAGCAATACCAGACGAGCGGGGTCGTCAGACTGTCCACTTAGGTGGAGGTGGGAGTATGTTGTCAATAATAGTATGGCTGCTTAGGCCACCACAATGTTCACGTCAGGCAAAACGGCTCTTTCTTTTTTACCCTCTTGTCATGCCGGTCCTTCTTAATCTCGTGCTCGTTTCCGCCCCCCCCTTCTTTTTTTTTCTTCCCCCCTTTTCACGTTCGTCTTTACCTTTCCGTCTTCTTCCCTCCTGTCCTAACACGGTATATAAGAGACACGTTGTAAATATTGTTATGCCTTGAAAAAGACGGGGTTCCCGTCGAAACGTCGGCAGAATAAACAGTTGTTATGTGAAGGCGCATCTATTTTTATACTTATATATATATACATACATATATATATATATATATATATATATATATATATATATACATATATATATATATATATATATATATGTCACGAAGAAAAATAATTCAGAAAAATATTTTCCGACGCACGGAATCGAACGGGCGACCTCTCGCTCCGCAGCGCTAACCGCTAGGCCACAGAAGCGCACGTCCTTCAGCATACTAAAGGCGAGATATTTATATACACTATTCGCCGCTTGCTGTACGCCGATCCCTGGGGAATATCAGCGTGTTCTCTGCCTTAGCAGCAAACCAGCGAGATGGCGCAAAGTGCGCGCTCGTCGCAACACTCGTTGCGATGCGTTGGCTCCCCAACTTGCACTTTGGCCTGCAGGGCGTAGTCGCCGTTGCCCGGGCGCGCGCGCGCACTTACCTTGTGGTGGGGGGATGGGGCCAGTTTTACGTCGTGTGCTTTCGACGGAAAGATTGCGTTTAGGTTACAGAGCGCACAAAGGTCACTTCGCTGGCTGCACAGGCCCCGTTTCCGAAAGAAGAGCGCTGTTCAAACACAGTGAAGTAACAACTGTGACACTTGTTAGTTCGGGCTCGTCCTGTGTACACCTGTGCGTTTGTTTCGTGCGTCCTTTGCGCTTGAGCAGTGCGCTCCAAGTTTCGATCTTCTTGCCGTTCTTCACGTGAAATGCCAATTTGTTGCTGTCGCATTCATTGCTCCGCCCTTGCGGCGAAACTGTGACTTTTTTTTTGCTGTTTAGCAGCGGAGCTGTTGTATGTTAGATTTTGACGAAAGGTGTGTGCACCTACAGGTGTGTAGAAAAAAGGCCACGCCGGCAATTTACACTCTCCCTTCTCCATCCCAGTACGAGTGGCGATGACTGAATCATCGCAAGCTAGTTGCATAGCTCCACTGTCGCTGCGAACCCCGCGAGTGTCTGGAGTTGAGGACCAAGGCAAGAACATGAACAAGAACGTATTGTTTCCGCACGAAAGCAAGCAACTGACGTGTTTTTGGCGCGCCTTCTCAGTCCCAGCAAACAGCGCCTGAATCTGCGGGGTGGGGATGGTGCAATTATTTAATGCGCACTCGCTGTGATACCGATACTTCAAATGCAGGACTAATACTTGTTTACTGCTCATTTCTTCCCTAAATATATGAGAGAATGGAACAGTTTAACAAATGACCTGGTAAATATGCCAGATGATGACATATTTTTTTTGATGTTGTGAAATTACTCCTCAAAACAACTTATGTGCTAAGAGTTTTGAAAAACTATTTGCTTAATTATAATTCTTTGTTTCTTTGTATACTGTTTTAGTGCTCTTTGTATATAGGTGTATACATATGTGCAAAGAAGTATTTCTTACTAGTTATGTTGTCTCGCGCCCTCCCCCCCTATGTAGTGCCTTTATAATTAACGATGCTTTCGCATTGTAAATAAATAAATAAATAAATAAATAAATAAATAAATAAATAAATAAATAAATCATTACCTTCTGAATGTCGCTACTGAAAAGCAAGGAAACAATTTGTGCACTCGCTGTGATTTAAACCTATTCCATGTTTGCAAACAGCCGTAGGCGCCGTCGACATACTGAGGTACTTGTAGCGACGTCGCCGCGCGTTCCCCAACGCAGTGTGCTCGGAGTCAGCTTTGCAGCTGCCGTGGCAGTTGTCACGTGATCATAGTGGATGGTGGCGAGCTTTTGGCTGGGCGGCGCCTACGCGCCGCGACGTCGCTACAAGCGCCTTAGTATGTCGACGGCGCCTACCGCTGTTTACAAACATGGAATAGGTGTATAGCTGAAGAAAGGATAACGTGCTCAGTCTCCACCTACCTTTAAATAATCCGCGAAGCATAGGTGACAACATGATATTTCGAATTTTATAATACGTAATACGTAGGTGTAGCAACGAAGCCAACAAATCATTTTGTTCATCTAGTGTGAATGTACGGCTTAGCAATGAGAGTTGGGCACTGCAAGTTATAAGCCAAAAATGTTCCAAAAGCCGGGTGAGTTCATGATTAAAAATATGTACTCCGACTTAACATAACAAAATATAACAAAAATTACATAGACGTTTCGCCACCTATGCGGGTGGCATCCTCAGTATGCACTGGCACCAAATGAGCGGAGGTCGCCCAGTCCACTGCTAGTCTCGTATGTCTCTTTACAAATCCGGTAGGGGGCCGCGGTTGTTGTTGCATGCCGACTTGTCGCGACGGATGAACCACGACTCGAGCAGCTTTCTCTTCCCCCACCTTTGTTCTCGAGCCAGCGTCGTCGCATTACTGAAGTCGAAGGCATGCCCCGTTGTCCAGCAGTGTTCGAGGAGTTCGGTCTTGGAACGCGTGGCGTGGGTGGCTTTAGCGACGTCCCCTTTGTGCTCTTTGAGCCTCGTTGACCGCTTCCTGCCTGCTTCACCGATGTATGTGGCGTCGCAGTCCCCACACGGCACCTTGTAAACGACTCCGCTTTGATCGTTCGCAGGGGTGCGGTCTTTGGGCTCGGTGAACACGTTTCCCAAGGTGCAAATGACCCTCACTGCACCTTGGGAAACGTGTTCACCAGCGTTTTATTCATTTTTCAAGAGCCGCGACTGGTTTGATCAACTACGGGATGTCTGAAGGCCCACGATGCGGCGGTGAGGCTTGGCATTCCCATGCCAACGGGAGAGCAGCCCGCAGTGTAGCCACAATAAAACGGGGGGGGAACGTTCTTCTGGACCCAAATAAAATTTACTACCTACCTACTGACAAAACGACGGCACATAATGCAAACAGCAAGACCGGTTTTGGAGTTTTTGACTGTGTGGCTGTCTTCTCGAATAGATAGCGCAGAAAAATGTTTGTTTCTTCAAAAGTGTCTTCAAACTGCCATGCTCTTTTGTGTTCTCACGTCCTGGGCAGGAGTCTCAAAATAAGCTGAAAAGTATGACATCTTATTTGTGGAATAGCCTTTGTGTAACACGAGTGAGTTGACTCTATAATTGTCCAAAAATGACCGAGTCTCTGCCGGGCAAGCTACGTGAGCCGGAAATTATGAATATCCATGGTCAGATACATATGCCAGTGAGCTGTCAAAACTACTGTGCCCCCCTCTCCCTTGAGCTCTCTTAACCTCATCGTAAAACTAAGGCCCCACAAGTTACCACGTTTCCATCAGAAATGACATTCTAATCATTGTAAGAGAGCGTAGGGGAGGAATTTATGCCAGTCTTTCATTTTATTCAAAGCTTCTCCCACTTGAATGGAGCGTGGCCCTGTGGCGCCTACTGAAAGACTCATATCCCCCCTTGGCACCACATGTAATCCCCTCTAGACCTTAATGACGAGGCCTAGGATAAATAGACAGCACATCGCAAACAAAACGTTCCTGTTTCAATATTTATTGCAGTTTATAGAAAACTGTCTTTTTCTACGGCAGAAATTCACAGGAAAACAAGAGACAGGAGGGCAAAGAAAAAAAAAACTAGTGAAGTACAACAATTGTCGAAGAGCAATGAAAAAGTGCTGCTAATTTCATATTGTGGTGCTGCTGGCAGGCGGTTTTTTTATAATTTCGAACCAAAAAAGAGAAAGCCACTTGTTATTAGCTGGTGTGTGTTTATTCGTGGATTCTCGAAAGCGTTCGGAAGGGCTGGTAATTTACGTAAGAAGGGATGCGTACAAGCGGCTCTGTTTATCCCAACATTCCTGCTGAGTAACAAATTTTTTTAAAAACGTAATGGCTTACTGATGCACAGTAGGGACTACTGTGCATCCGTGCTGGTTTTGAGATTCACCTGAACTTAAGCCATGGTTGCTTCACCGTTTAAATGTGTTGTCATAGGTTGTCCTTGACAGTTCTTCGTTCAAACGGCCAAAGAAAATGCTGCAAGCTGTAGTTAAAAAAATTTCCTGACCATTACTAGGCGCAAAGAGAAGTATATATTGGAAATATATTTGAAATTCGATTTGAGTGAATTGACCGTCAGCTATTTGACGCTATTATATATTCGTACATGCTCGTTCGTACAGCCAGTCAAATTCTGGGGCGTTGGAATTTTTTGGCTTTGTATCATTGACATTATAAGCACTGCAGTGTTGTTACTTCGGCAATGTATTTCGCGTGCCTACAATAATTTGCAGAATTTGTTCAAAATTCGTAAGTTGTACGGTGTGTCAGCGATTTACAACAGAATATGATATTTGGCAATTTTTACAAGATATATGCATTATTCGTTCTGAGGTCTACTGCAATTATGGTTCGGCTGTTACGAGAGCTCGACTGAAAGGAAAATAATTGCATGCATGCCACAGTGGTTTCTAGGAAATGTTCGAACAGCTAAACTGCCCACTGTTATTGTAATGAAGAAAAACATAGGTATAAGGTATTAGCATATCATAATAACGAACCCCATCTCTCATTCCTCTTCATTTACCATGGTGATGATGATGCATTTCTTTGCAGGCAGCAACACCGGTGGTTACTCCTGGTGCTGGAAGAGTGAGTGTCGCCGAGAATGCCATGAAAAACTTTTTTTCACGGCATCATAACAATGACCAAGTTCCTTTCAACACTCGCTACACGGGTTACATTGTTTTCTACGTCGTCGGCTGCTGACTTTCGTTGTTTGCATTTTTTGTCGAGGTATTATTTTCTAGTGGGATGCAGTGGATAAGACGCCGCGAGGGCACTCAACATCCGCGCGTAGTGGACCCCCGTAATGACTGGAACAGAGCCACCGTGAGAAAAAAAAACCATAGATGCCGCGGGGTTCAGATCATGCAGTTCTGCAGGGGAACGGCTGATAATGTTGACAACTCTTTGAACACGCGGTCGGGAGTTTCTTAGGAAATTTCGAGGTGAACGTATTCCTTGACTTAGGTCCCTGGTAGGAGCATTAGCGTACGAGCCTTCGTATGGCACGGTGTATTCCTCTGAATAACATTGCATTTCGTTTCACTGCCGAAGGGGATCTTAGATAGAAGCTCATGCTTGGCCCAGGCGCCGCAAAGAGGCCAGCTGCACACAAGAGAACCATTCATTGAGCTCATTCATTTGGGCTCCTTAATGATCCTGAAAATTAGTTGGCCCTTATCATAAGCAACACTACATCCAAAATCAGACGTCCAGTATAACTCCTAATTGAACTAGAACGATTGATTTCATACCAGTTTTATTTTTGACAAGAATTTTCCTGAATATTCAGTAAAACCGGCAGTAGTTGCTCGACCCAAGTGTTTGGAGGAGAAGCAACAGCATCACACAGCGCTAGTTCGAAGTAGCTGAGCTGCGTGACATTGTTAGCAGTAAGTGCGTAACTTACTGGTGAAATGTCTCGTACTCGAAGGATCGATTACACTGGATCAGAAAAACTGTTTCTTTTTCGGCGTACGTCTAGTGATCGTCCATCTTGATTTATGTCTCTCGCGATGTGGCTGCCTTGCCGTGTGCGAGTGCTCACACGGCCCACCGTAACTTTGATCTGTCCTCAGATCTCGTTGTCCTTGAGATGGCGTGGAAGTCGGCAGGCTCTAAGTGGCAGCTGGCGCGTTCCGTAAGGTAGTTCAGCTTCGTCATTCAAGAATCTGTCGTCGTTCAAATGCCGCATTTGTTCTGTACGCCTAGGTTTTCCTGTGGGGACTTGATTTTCTGGTTTCCCGATGCGTCCTTTGAGCGTTGTCGTAGTTGTTGACCAACGAACGACTTTCCTAGCTCTGAAAAGCTGGGGTTTCGCACCGTGTGTCTGCGTAGCTGTTCAACGTTAACCACTCTCTTCTTTCTGCGATGGCGGTTTTCGTTGCGTGCAATCTTCAACGTGTTGCTGCCCAAGAGTTCTACTACAGATGGTCCTTCGTTGAAGGAATCCAGTGGAGATGACCTCGATCCTGGTGTACAGATCTTTGTCATGATGTGGTCAAGATCATCTTCCATTAGTGGCGTCGTATCGGGAGGATTCACAGTTTTGGCTTTCAGTTCTCTGTAGTCGTGAACCATTCTCATCGGTGTAGCGGGATGGTTCGGCTGGTCAATTACAAGAGTAGGAGCAGCGTACTCACTGTGACTTGGAACGATGATTCCTCTCTCCAAATAATCACTGACCTGTTTCCTCATGAAATCTCGGTCCGCCTATGAACATCTGTATGGACGTGAGGCCACAGGAATGGAGTCTCGTAGATCGATTGAATGTTCGGTGTGCGGGCAAGTTCCCAGCTGATTCGCATGCGTAGCGAAGGCATTATGATTAGTTGCTAATATTGCATGGAGTTTCTTACGCTCTTCTGATGGTGCGTCCAGTGTAACCTTTTCGTGCTTTGCCGATACTTCCTGTTCGAGCTCCCGGCCTGGTCCTGGAGTAGTCGGCTTCGACGAGATGAACATGGTGATGTTCTCCTTCGCTTGATTTGGGGTTTGCGTTGTGAAGGTAGAAATCAGTGCCTCTCTTCGTGGTGGTTGCTGTGGGCTTACTGCATCGTCAACTCGTTGGGTTGCGACCTGAGTAGGTAGGCTGGTGAGTGTAACGTCGTTTGAAACGTGGAATGTTACATCAACATTGGCCAGACTCCTCCAGTCTGCACCTAATAATAAGTCCATCGTCGGTGGCAACGGGAGGACAAGTACTGCGGGAATTTTGGTTGCCAGTTTACCCACAATGATTGATAGTGAAGTCGTCCACTCGGGCTTGATTTGTTTGTCGAGAACTGTTACGAGTTCATGGCCCTTGCAGGCCGCCTTTTCTGTGCTGGGAGGTAGAGCCTTGGCGTCCACGATGGATACGTTTGATCCTGTGTCGATACACGCCCTGAGTTCTGTACCTCCTGTTGTGTGGGCTGTCACGATGGGAAGCGAGTCTCCAGCGGTGCGCAAGAAGCAGTAAACATTTCGGTCCTCGGATCTGTCAAACGCTGCGTCTTGCCTGCTGTTCCGTCTTTGCTCTGCTTTGAGAATTGCGATCGTTTTCGGTTTTGGACAGTCCCTTGATGTATGCCCGTATACTGAGCAGCTGAAGCATCTTCGCTCTCGAGGGCCGATGTCCATTAGGCGGTTGGCAGCTAACAGTTTCTGCGTGTAGGCAGAGCCAAGATGTCGTGACGCACCTGTCTTGTCCATAGGCACTTATTTAGGATCGGTGCATGAATCGACTGCTAGCTTTCGTAGTGAGTCGAGGTTTGCGGCTCGGTCAATAAGTTCCAGCACGGAATTGCAGTTTTGAGACGCTAGCGGCGTAGCCCACTTGTCGTTTTCGATACCGTTCAGAATGAGCGATATGCGTTCCTCCGCGGTGAGCTTGTGAGGGGCTTTCTCGAGCATAGCGTTCTTCGCGTACATATATTGTACGATCGTTTCAGTTGGGAGCAGTTATCGCTCGTTTTGATAGTCTAGAAACTCTTGCAGACTCATTTTTCTTTGAAAACGCTCAGTAACGGCATGTTTCCATGTGTCCCAATCTTGGATGTAAATGCCGTAGGAACTGTGCCAGTCGCGCGCCGCTCCAGGGAGACGCGTAACGGCGTTTAACATCGTGAGTGACTGCGTCCAGTTTGCAAGAGACGCTACGCGTTCTATCTCTGCAAGCCATTCTTTTACACCTTCCTTCGAGTTTCCTTGAAAGGTATTTATAGCTGTGGCCGTATCGCCGGAAGAGTGTACCTGAAGTGGTCGGGCGTTCTGTTGCAGTGCTTGTGCAAATTGCCGTTGCGTCTCTACGATGACGCCGAGAACTTCGTTCAAAGCGACGGGGTGCGTTGCGTTGTCTCCATCGCGTACGTGAACGGGATCCAGGTCCGGAACGGTGGACGTGGATGGCTCTGCGGGCCCTTGGTGCATGCGTTCGCCTCCTGCAGGTCTTCCCCCTCCTTCTGGCCGTTGATCTTGGTCGCGATCGGTGCCGAGGTTCAGGGCATGAAGAAGCGTCTGTAGCTGTGACTTGATGTCTTGAATTTCACTCCGTAGATCGTTGTTTTCGTCGGAATCGGCGTTCGATGTCGGCTGCGCCATGTTAGCAGTAAGTGCGTAACTTACTGGTGAAATGTCTAGTACTCGAAGGATCGATTACACTGGATCAGAAAAACCATTTCTTTTTCGGCGTACGTCTAGTGATCGTCCATCTTGATTTATGTCTCTCGCGATGTGGCTGCCTTGCCGTGTGCGAGTGCTCACAACATGCTAATGTGATAATGCTTCTCCTACTGAGACACATTGTGGCATCTCCTGCGGAAAGTTTTCTTTGTTTGACAGCCACTTTACCAATGCACAAAATTCGTGATAACCACTTTTTTTAGGCAAAGCTTGAATATGCCCTCACAGTTTCAAAGGACACCTAGCTTTAGAATGCAGTGGTATAGAAGGCCTGAACCGAAATGCTCTATGAACTTGCGAAATAAAAACTCCTTAAAATTTGTTAATTACACATGGCACATCATGTCTCCTTTGAAGACTGAGACACCGTTTGTCGAACTCAAGCCTCCTGCAAGGATGAACAGAGTGCTCCGGCTGGCGAGGTCTTTCAATACCGGGGAGCAAACTGGTGACGTTCTTGGCGTTGAAGATCTACCACCGCCTCACCTCGGTACCAGCCGTCAAGCTTGCCTCGTGAAAGGCCACCCAGTGTACTCCGGCATGGTCAAGCTGCGGTGCGGAGGCAGAGGGTGCACACCCCGGCTGGCCATGCGCCTCTATCTCGGGGCGTCCAGGGTAAAGAAAACGGACGCACTGCTCCTGTTTCAGCTAACACTGCTCCGGAAAGAACAGCTGGAGCGGCAGCGCCCAATGCCGCTTTGGAGAATTATCGGCAGGCCCCGCATCCAGTAGACCGCTTTTACAGGGCCTCTGGGAGCACTGCTTTTCTTGAGAGGTGGCGAAACCGACCAGCCTCGTGGTTGGGACCGACATGTGCTCTCTGCGAGGAGATGGGGTCTCATGACCCCAGTCTCATGCCGTCCCTACCACTGCAGCAGCAGCCCATAGACATCCAGTTGGAGCTGGACAACCGAAGCAACAGGCGGACGCCGGCGTGAAGCCCAAGCAGCCAGCAACCCGTAAAATCCTCGTGTCGCTGGGCCGATATCTGGTGCTCATTGACGGGCCAATCTGGGATAGTGCCTACGCGCCACAGCTGTTTGCGCATCTCGACGATTGGGACGAGTATCTGGTACCACCTATCCTTCCAAGTCGGCTGCACTGCGGTAGCACATCCCAGCTGACCGCAGAGTTTCTGGGATGTGCTGGCAGCCAGATGGTAAACTGCTAAGTGAAGCCCGGTCAGTTCTACCGCAGTGGAGATACCCATAACGCTACGAGTCTCTAAGCCCTGCCGCAGTCATATCGAGTTAGGATCACCTCCTCCGGCTTCCCCCGCACGTCGGGAGAGCTAGCGAAGAGAAGAGAGTGCTGCCGCCTAACCGACACGTCATTCACCATGGGGACACGCCATTGACGACGGCGGTGGCTTCATCGCACTACACCTATCAACTACTGCGGCACCTGTGGGTGGACGTGCAATATGGCTCTACTGTAGTCGAAATGTCGGTGGCCAGCCTCTCTCACAGCGGTAGATAGTTTATGCCCGCGTAGGTCTCTCACGGCCAGGCCTTTGTGTGGTCTCAGGACGATTTTTATATCTTCCTTTGGCAGGGGTAGGAGTGGCTGGCGCCTTCTCGGACGACATTCACGCTTCATCTGTCTTTCCCGCTTTGGTTGGCTGCTTGACGAGGTCTTGCCATCCGAAGCTTCTCACGCGTTTTCCTGCTTTTTAAATGCGAATGCATTTCATAGTCGGGCTATGTCAGGCATCCGACGTTGGCGTTGGCGTTGTCCGCGGAGGAGGAGGAGGAGGATAGGTTGAGGAGGTGTGCGCGCCGGCAGGTGTTAGATGTGAAGCATCTTATGGCGAAGCTTAATCCGGTGGTGGTGGTGTACGGCGTAACCGCCCTTACTGCGCATGCGCAAACCCTTTCAAAAAAAAAATAAAGATAAAAAACCTCCTCTCTCCCTCTCTCTCCCCTAGGCATCCCTCCCCGCGGCAACCACACCCTCACTGCGCATGCGCCTCCCCTCCTCTCTCCCCTGCTACGCTCCCCCCCTCTCTCCTCTAGGCATCCCTGCCCGCGCCGTCCACACTCCCACTGCGCATGCGCGTCCCACCTCTCTTCTTCTCTCCTACGCTCCCCCCTCTCTTCTCTAGGCATCTCTGCCCGCAGCGTCCACACTCCCCCCCCACTGCGCATGCGCACCCCACCTCTCTCTCCTCTCCTACGCTCCCCCCCTCTCCCTCTCTCGCCTGGCGACGCCGACACAGGCAGCGTCTGCTAGCGAGTTTCTTGGTTGAAAAAACCGACTGCTCGCGCTGCACAACCGTTCACTGGCCACCCCGTATATATGGCAATGAATCTTGACCTCCAAGGTGGTGCCGGTGGGAAATTTCTCCTGTGCGTTGTTGAACAATAAAAATTCGCAGCGTGCGCGTTAACTAAAAGTGGTCTGCGGCGGAGCTCGGCGGAGCTATATATGAAAAAAAAAATTAAAAAAAATAAATAAAAAAAATTAAAAAAAACAAGAAAAAGCAAAAAAAAAAAAAGGCGCTGCGCCGTGCTCCCGACCGGGCTGCAGAAATTAGGCGCCTTTTCCTTCTTCAAACCACAACCACCATATATAAATGGAGTGAAGCGCGCGCGAAATGCATTCGCATTTCCTCACGATTCCCTTCGGGGAGGTGGGGGGCTTTTTTTTGATTCCTCATGTGTTGAAGAGAGAGGGAATAAAACATTTTATTGCGAACAAATAAGTGGCTAGTGGGTGGGCCTTCTAGTCCGGAAGACCATTGGCTCTTGCCGCCGTCCGGGCTCGGTCGACCAGGGCTTGTTGCTGCACTGGGTCAGAGCTGGACAGGGTCGCCTCCCACTCGACTATTGTAGGATGTCTCGGGACAGAATTTGCATTTCGGAGTGTACACCGAGGGATCTATCTTGGACAAAACATAAGGATTCGGAAAGGCTAATGACTGTAATTGTCGCCACGCGACCTGAGTTGCCTTGTCTAATTTAGGATCAGGTGGGGGTAGAGTGCGTCTACTCAGCCTAATGTGTTGCAGGATATCAGCATAAGACAGGAGAGGCTGGGGGGTCGTCCTGGTCAGCGAGAAGTTGCGCTGTGGATGAAGCAGTGGAGGCCCGGTGTAAGGGATCGTGGGCGGAGGCGTGATCGAGCTCATTGCCTCGGACTCCTGTGTGCCCTGGTACCCATAGCAGTTCTATCCACTGACCCTCTTGAAGAGTACTAGCTGTTTCTCTCGAAGTGATCTTGGTGTTTCCTGAAGGGCCTCCATGTACCGACAGTTGAGATGGCCACGACTTTGCAGCCACCTAGGCGATGGTGCGTTGGGCCTGGCACGGCCACCACTGCGTCGAAGTTTTGAGCTCACATTAAACCCAGAAACAGCGACTCACCGCTGAAACTTGACTGTCCCGGTTACCTTGGTTTTCACGGATCCAGTTAAGCACCAAACATGGGCCGAAAAAAGTATTTTCCGCACAAAGAACCGCAATATTGCCGGAGCGCATAGGCTTCAGCGGAAGTGGCGGCTTTAGAGCCCCGTCAAAAGCTTGTTTGTTAGGAGAGCCTCTGTTTCGCCTAAGCATTGATGAACTTTAGACGCTTAAGGAGTCCCCATATATTATCACAATGCTGTAGCTTATACTTCTTCTTTATTTCACAGACAGTGCTGCACATGCTTCTGCAGTAAAGAGATGGGTTTCCAGACGTAGAAAGCATAGCTGCGAAAATGAGGAACCTACAGCGGCACAAGACGCACTGGTGTGTGGCTTTGATTCATCTGTGAAAAATTCTGGATGATGATATTTGGATTGTAATTCCCGGATGTTAATTGTTGAACACATTTCAAGCGCGTTAGCTTGTTTCATCCTCCTTGCCTTTCTCTTTCCGTTTCCCTCTCTCTCTATCTCTTATTTTCACAAATGCTGCGTCAGTTTTAGTGAGCTGAATAAGTTTGCTTCTGTCGTAACATCGTACAAACAATATACAATACTCACTACGACGCATGAAACTTCGCGAGATGTGTTTTTCCACTTGTGGTATAATTTTGACTATCGCGCGTGTGGTTTTATTTGCGGTTGATCAACATGATTGTTTCTCGTTGAAATGCTATGCAAATAGGTGACGCTGACACATAACTTTTTCGAATAAAGGTACTGATCGCTCACTTGCACTCGTTTAAATATACGAACTTTATTGCTCTTTTTCCAGCGCGGTGTCTGAATGATTAGCAGTCAGGTGCGTGAATGGTTGAGGATGCTGCAGGATGTTCAGGCAGCACGTAAAGCCTAAACATGTGCAAACTGGACTCTTGTTTAGGTGTGTGATGCACGTGGCGTCACTGCCCGGTACCGTTGGCAGCAAAACATTGCAAAGTTTCATGTGATGAGGAGCTGGTATTTGGCGTTCTTTTATTAAGGAACGTGCAGTGATTTGATGGGCTAGTTTTGAATTACCGTCAAGGTAAGAACGTCAGCTTAGGCGCCGCTGAACGTGTCACTAATAGAGTATGACGTTACAACACTCGAAAGCAGGTTGCACATGTTCTACTTAATCACAGTAAGGCAGTGTAAATGTAATGAAATGCGGAGCGTACTTAATTTTATGAGAAGCCCAATGTAACTCAGTACACAGCGCTCGCGATTAGGGGAACCAAAAGGCAAGTACATTAAGGACGTACCTGTGCGCCTGTGTCAGGAGGGCTGTGTTTGATGAAAATGGATGTGCACGGAAGATTTCGCGGCCAAAAGTGGAGTGCGGGGCATAAGAGTGAGCGTGAAAGACTACAACATCAGCTCGCGGTCGGTATTTCGAGTCGCGGCCACTGTCTAGTACATCAGTGCTAGGCACGTTGCCTCTTCGACTGCCTGATACTGTTAGACGTGGTTTTCCGCATGCCTCTCCGATGTGCTGCAATTTTTCACCGTAATTATATGCTGTGTGTTGTGTGTACCATGCTCTAGAGTTTGGTGTGATTTCTTAAAACGATCTTGGTACCACCATATTGGATAAGAATTGCCTTTTATGCACCACATGTACTATTTAAGTCGTCGCTCCACTAACTCACGATTACTTTCGCCGGATGCCATAACAGCAAATTCAGAATGATACGGTCGCGCAATGCCGTATAGTAAGCCTTGGAATGTCGTATCAGAAAGAACTATCTACAGTTCTTCTTGTAGTTTGCGCAAGGAAAATTGGTCATGTTTAACCAAGAAGCCTATGACGAGCTTTATCTTGAGTATCATATGCTTTTACATCATAAAGACATCGAATAAGCAACTTTTCCTGGATAAAATGCGTCTGTAATGTTTTTCATTACACGGACTTGATCGGTTCTTGGTCTAAATTCAATCTGCGTTCTCTGATACGGATCCAATAACGTTACCTTCTTGAAGGGGAATTTTTGGTGATTCGTGTTTTAGAAGACCATAGAGGCACAGCTATTCCATGCTCTTCACCTGTGGCTGCTGCAAACAGAAGGCTGCCCCTCGTCTTAAAGGCTCTGAACTATAATACTTTCACTATAAAAGTGAGAGGAGTACCCAGCCCTCAATATAAGATTAACGTTTGAAAGCAATCTAATTACTGTTGCAAGATGTAGACATTGTGCTTTTGCAAGTGTGCATGTGAGCATGTCATAAAAGGCAGTATTCTAAGAAGAGCTAAGAGCGGGATGGAGCCCAGCCATGTTAAATGAACTGCTCTCTCCCACGACCTCTGTTTGCGCTGCAGTGGCTTCGTGTCGATCACCTGCTTGTGACTTTTAGAATTGATTCAGTGCTGAGGAGGTCTCACTTTGCTGGTTGTTTAGGCAGACAGAGCTACTAGAATGTTCACCTGATCTTCTAGTTTATTTTATTCAATATTTAGTTTTTTGCACTCGGACATCAGAATTTTTATGCTGACTATATGCTCAAGAGTTGATTTGAATATGTTTTTCAACCGGCTTTCTCTCTGAGCCTGTCTTTTCTCCTTTCCTGTGATTTCTGATGTTTAATATCCGTGATGTTTTATGTATTTGGAAACCCTCTCTGATGATATGTGGTGCGCCGAAGAAAAACGAAACACACAAGTGAGGACATTACGCCATGCAGTGGTAATGAGAAAGTGATTTTGCTAGCGTATGTACCACGTGGTCTCGATGAGGAAGAGCGAGTTTTGAGCGACGGAAGTGGCGGCTCGTGAGGCGTGGCTCCAGCGAACGCAATCCAAGAAATCGGCAGGCCAGAGCTCTGTCGCTGTGCTTGGGTCTAGAGGAAGAACCACCGGCCCACATCACTTGAAAGGACACATCGGCTTGTTCTCCTTCTGGACCTGAGGTACAGGATGACAGGGGCGGTGAAACCGGGCACGTAGGAGCTTGCTTCCTCCGTGTCCGGTTTCACCGTGGCTGCCCTTTTGGAGCCACCCGAGACATCCTACACTGAAGATTATGTCGTCCGACACCGTTCTAATGCTGTCTCCGGCACGGCGACACCTTCGACGACTTTAACTGTAGGCAAACGTTCACTTCTCACTATCTGTGGTAGTGTTTTCAATGTGTTTGGCGAATACGTCGTATATATGCGTTGTTGCATTTCCGAGTTAACTGTGTAATATGTTTGGCGTAACAAAAGGTAAAACAGTGCTTAAAAGACGGGGACAAGTAAAGAACGACACACGATGCGCTTACGCGTCGTTCTTTACTTGTCCCCGTCTTTTAAGCGCTGTTTTACCTTTCGTTATGCAATACCAACAGGCCCAACGACGTTCACTTTTGCAGTTCATGTTTGGCGAGTTTGTGCATTTGAGTTCTGCCTGTGTCTGTTTCTGGAGCGATCCTGACACAATACATTCAGATTCTCTTAGGAGTTGACAGGTTTTGCACTCACTGGTTTTTCTTGCACTCACTGGTTTTCATTTCATTGAAGAGCGCGTGTTTTACCAGAAGCACCACTGTTTCTCAGTTGACATTGATGCAGCAATAATAATAAAAGCTGTCATGTGTGCTGTGCGTCACTCATTCCTCTCGCTTCGTATAGGTGTGTGTTCTGTAATATTTCCCGTGGGCTGCGTCCAACTTATAGCGAGGGAGATGCAATGTATAAATTGCGGGTTAGTCCTGTTCGAAAAAGGTCATTACGCTGAGGATTACTTCGTGCGTTGTGGGTAGCCGTAGAAAACATTGTCAACACCAAGGACAAAAATACAAGATATTCAGGGAAACCCTATGTGCTCTGGGTGCCATCAATATAGATCTTCGCGATACATATATTGATATTTATGTAACCGTGGTTTATAAGACCACACATAACTCTCATTCCGTTATTGAGGAGATTGTTGCATTCACTACAGCCATTTGACACTCCAACAGAAAAGAATTTGCTTGTGCCAGTTCAACTAGTGTTACCTCCAGGAGGAGGAAGCAAAAAAGTGTGAACTTAAGGAGGAGGAGGAGGCGGATGAGTAATACTTTATTCAGGTAAGAGGAGGCTTTCAGATGGGAGCCATGGCTGGGTGGACTCCTCCTTGTCAATAGCCGCTACCCGGGCGCGCGTGACCAGGGCCTTTTGGCTGGCCAGGTCCGAGCAGTCGAGCAGGGCCGCCTCCCAGTCCTCTCAGGTGGGATGGGGTAGAGGGGGGAAGGTTCGGTGTTAGCTGACATGCCCACACCATGTGGAAGATGTCCGAGGACCCTTGGATGTGATGCCCTTGGAAGCTCCGAAAGATGAAGTCACTTCTTCCGACCGTCGAGGACTGGATGCGAGTTATATGCTGTGGTACAAGCCGCGCCTTTCCTTTCATTCGATGGGCTGCCCACTATGCCATCTCACAGGTCAGAACGTGAATGTATCCCAAATGACTTATTTGCATCGAGGTGCCTACTTGAAATGAAAGGCTCAAGCTACTTATTAACAACCGTCTCCTAAACTATAGTCCGATACAACTTAAGTTCCCAGAGGTTCCGCTTAGACGATCGAAGTGCTTGCAGCCGATCGCATCCGCGACTAAATTAATAGCTTTGCTCATGCACTCGGCTGTGCTCTCTGAACGCGCAGACTTGTGGACATCCGTCTTTGAGGAGGAAACGCCGCGGACTTCTATACTGTTGTCTAACTACAGAGAGGCGAAGCACATACGACTCTCAACAGGCTTCCACCAGGCAGCCTTCCATTCCACACAGTCTCAAAGCCATCCATGCATCAAGCGTCACATGAAATATGCACCGATCATGCGATAAACGTTAAGGAGCCCTTGCTCTATCGGACTGCTCTGAAATCGGACGAAGTGCGTAGCACGAGCACCCAGCGATGCCCGTTCGTAGAGGTGCCACTGCTCCTTTTGCCAAATTGTCGATGATGCCATTGCTCGAGGTAAGCACGTAGAATTTTCTTGGCGCAAGTAGAATCTCGATAATGAGATTCGCCAATTCAAAGTGCACCACGTGTGCTACTTTTCGCTCCTTTTTATCGACTTCCTGCTTGTTACGGCAGTTGAGATACCTGTCTGCAGCGAGTTCCACCAATTTGCCCCCCCCTTCAGATGTAGCCCCGTAGCGTTTCGGTGAGAGGAGAAATCACGCGCTCTGTGAGGTGGTGGCGCCCTCTCTTGAACTGCGCCGAAGACAGCCGCATTGTTTCCGAGACGTTTTTAACAATTTTAATTCAATTATTGCGATTACTGCTTGGTTATTTCTGTTAATTATATCACTTTAGACCTTGTTCCTTCATTTCGGCCAGCTTTAGTATGACTGGTCTTGTATGCTTTAATGTGCGCGTGATCACCGCCAGATGAGATCCATGGATGGACGACAAGCGGGGCACCTAATTGTTACGCACTTAAAAAAATATGGCGTAGAGTGGAGGTACTACAGCGAACGCCAACACCAATGCTGGTACAGGGTTTGACTTAGACAGCTTCGCTGTTAAAAAGAACCGCCACAGAATGTAGAAGGAGAGAACGTTTATATCTGCACAAAGTTCAACCACAGTACAACACTGAAGTTACAGCACTGCATAGAGTGAATATTGCTACAACTTACAGGGTAAACATCCATGGTCACATTTCGTGGTGCTGTTAATAAACGATTCATGAAGAAAAAAAAACAGAAGCAACATCTTTCTGTGCAAGCAACGCTTTCTTGTTTTAAACCGCGAGTCTACAGACCCTCAATCGCAAAATTTACTGACGATGTGTCCCGCTAAATGTTGATTTGCTCGTAAGCGTTATTTTGGCAGCCATTCTAACGGTACCCACTGTCAACATGCATTAGAACGAGCCAGGAGCGGTAATGGTGCTTTGTTCTAGAAACTCATGGTTTCGTTGCATACATCATTACTTAGGTGCTGCTTTGGCGAGCTCATGCGTGCAATTGAAACAGTCGTACGTGGTAAGTCGCTTGGTTGAGCTTCGTATCGTACGAGTTAAGAGGTGCATAAAAGCGAAAAAAGCATCAGGGCAGGATTAGGTGTGCGAGTTTTGGACGCGAACCGTGTGCATTCAGGCACAGAACTTCACTTCCCTTGTGAAGAGATGTGTGCAACGTTGCCTCGCTTGCCCCATTTTGAAGCACTTGCTCCATAAAGTACAGCTAGGACGAGCATGTATATCGCGGTCATTTGCATTCGCCAGCAGGACTCGAGTGTTTTGCTGACAGCGTCGCCAGGGAAGGATTATCAGCAGTACAGGGACAGGAGCGTGAGCTGGTTGAGTGATCACCAATGTGTGCTGAACAGAGTGCTGTTGGGGAGACGAACACCTATCGAAAATATGCTTATTCCTGCGCCCCCCCCCCCTCCCAAGAAATTGCACTTGAATAAGCTAACTCGCATTATGCGGGATATGTGCGTTATGGTCATTCATATCGTGACAAACCAAATATTGCGCACACTTCACGAAGGGTTAAGGTAGCTCTGTATTTGCTTTGTGAAGATCGCCTATTAGCTCGAGATGTGTTAATCAAGTGTCCTCGTCGAAATTACCATATAATGAGATCACAGGTTTAGTGCCCTCTCATAAGAGGGGCCAGATGTGGAAGTTTCTCGTGGCGTCTCGCGTGGTGTTCATAGCTAAATCGACGCACAAAGCCAGCAGGTACAAGCAGCATTGGGTGAGATAGACGAACATACAAGAGCTGAAAGGAATCTCGAATGAAACGGTGAGGATGCTGTGAGGGCACGGCGTAAACTGGATCTTCAGTACACAGTCCCTGTACCCCCGACTCACCAAGCATCCGAAACGAGCCGGATACCTCCGTCGCATGGAGGGCGCATGCGGTAACATCATCCCGCGTGCGAGGCCAGCCGTCGATAACTCCTCAAGCAGAAAGGAAACGGCCCGCCTTCTTTTCGTGAGAAGCATGAAGATCGCCAGGGGAGTGGGGCTGGGGTGGTGCGTGGATCGAAGAATGCTGGCTCGGGCGCTATCTCGACAGAAGACAGGAAACGGCTCGTAAACTTTGTTTGATTTCAACGATTACTTCCCGTTTAGACAACAGAAAGCACGAAAAGCACTTCAGTGCTTGGAATGCCCACAATTCCTTAAAACTGCGTTCTGTTGTTATGCGAGATCGGATTCAAGAGTTGACTGCTTGCTTTAATTCGTATAAAACTGCAGTTTGTTTCTATCGTGATTATCGCTTAGCCCTTAAGCGAAACTGTGAATTTACAACAATTTACTACATTTGCTAATTAGAAATTGTTAATTGTCTAAGTTGTATGTTTAAGATACTCTCTGAGCTGGCCAACATGAAAGCAAAAATTAGTAACTTCGTTAAATTCCCGTAATGTGTACATGTGTTTTTAAAGAAATCCAGACTAGAACTACCTTAAACACCACATAGAGCCTTCACCCAAGTTATCATCTGTCGGCGCGGCCAGCCTAGGGACTGCGTGTTTTGTTGCTACTCATCGGAGAACGATCAAACACCGAGACCAAGCACGCAATAAGCTCAAGCCGCAGGTTGTCCTAGTCTTTCGTCCACCTGGCCCGCAGCCCCACACCAAAATTTTGTGCCTTTCCGAGCTCGGAGAAATCGTGGTCTGTAACTGAAAACGGTAGTTTATAACTACGTTAGCACTGCATCTTTCTTGCTGGCAATAACATAGCGCAAATAATGCACGAACTGCTTCGTCCAACACATGTGTTACTTGTGCTTTTCACGCACGCAGCTTTTTTTCCTGCTACTGCGCGAGATGTGGCTATTCCTTGCGCCAGAAAAATCATGCTTTTCTTTTGTTTCTATTCATGTAGTTTTTCGTAATCATTGAAAATGCTTGTCGGAACATTGTGGACTATCAGAAGTCTGTACTATGAGCTCTTATGCTTCTCCGTATAGCTTCCAGGAATTGGAAATGACGAATTCTTTTTGAAATGTGAAGTGATAAGAGGTCAGAAAAAATTTTCTTTCCTTATATTTCACAGCGAAGCTGTTTTAGGGGCTGTAATGTATCGTCTGAATTCGAAAAGTATCATCATCATAAACCGGCACACGTTCTCTTCGAAAGCGTGGTAGGCGTTCCAGAGGTAAGCTGGGCGTAATATTTATTTATTTATTTATTTATTTATTTCAGACAACCAGTATACAAAGTTGCCTAGGGGATCGGCGTAAAGGCAAAAAAGCCTGACAACCTGCCTGGTGAATCCGAAAAATATCATCATCATTGTGATGTTCTCCAAGCGACGCACTGCCGCTCCGGGCAAATAGGCGTACCGCCACTCCTCGAGTCGCAAGCACCGGCTTCCGGTCACTCCGCCGCGCGCCCCGAGCGAAGGGGATATTGGGTTACCTTTCCCCCTTCAAGAAGGACGCAGCGCACGGATCGCGCATTCCGCGAACAGGCGCCGTTTTGGAAAAATAAAGCAGTTCGTACCCAGCAGCCGAGCGGTGTGGTTCTTCCCAAGGAACGCCACGCAAACCCCGCAACGTAACACTGGCGACGAGGCAGGGATTGTGAAGCGAGCGCAGCTTCGACGTTACGTGCAATGGCTACAGGAGGAATGTACGGCGCCATCGAGCCCTTCTCGGGAAAGTCCTGGGCGTCATGGATCCAGCGCGTCAACTTCTACTTTGTGGCGAACGACATCAGCAACGAAGAGAAGAAACGGGCCCTCCTCCTCACGCTATGCGGCGCGGACACCTTCGAGACTGCGTGTGCGCTGGTTGCGCCGAAAACCCCTGGAGAGGTCAGCTGTCAGCTTCAACGAATTGGTCATACTTCTCCAGCGGCATTTCGACCCAAGACCATCGGAGCTTTACGGCCGGTACGTCTTCCAGCGACGAGACCAACACCCCGGTGAATCGATCAGCAGCTATGTCGCAGCCCTCAAGAGTTTGACAGTGGACTGCAACTTTGGTGTGCCAGCGGCTACGCCTGCAACATCGACCACGTCAGGGGGAAGCCAAGAGACCGCTTCACTACGGAACCCAACAATGCTGCCACAAGACGTAATGCTGCGAGACATTCGTTTGCGGCATCCGCGACGAACATCTCCAACAGCGCCTCTTTGCCGAAAAGGAGCTGACCTTCCAACGCGCTTTGGATATAGCCCTATCAGCGGAGAGTGCATCAAGGCAGCAGCGGGGAATCAGAGCTGCAACGAACTCAGGAGAGGTCAACAGTGCCGCTCCCAACAAGCAAGAAGACGAGAAACCGTCTTCCCAACGCCGTTGCTACCGATGTGACGGCAGGCACGACCCTTCGACGTGCAAATTCAAAACAGCAGAGTGCCGTTTTTGCTCAAAAGTGGGCCATATCGGAGATGCCTGCATTGCACGCAAGAAGAAAGAAAAGAAAGCCCGTGCAAACACCAAGCAACAAACGCACAGTGTCAACCCGCCACTACCTGTGTATGATGAAACTGGAAGCAGCGATTGCTGTTACGAGCTGCACGCAGTAAATGGGAACACACACTGCCCCAAGTTCCTGGTAGACGTAGAAGTGGAGCGGAAATCCCTGCAATTTGAAGTTGACACGGGTGCCGCACGCTCCCTGATAAGTAGAGACCGGATTTTAGGCAAATGCCTATTTTTTTCCTTGCGTTCCTATCGTGCCACTTTGATATATGAGCACGAATTAGGGGTTGGGGAGGGCTTTTATAGTGTTTTTATAGTGCCTATAAATGCCTATTTTTGACGTTTGTGCCTAAATTCTTATAAACGCCTATAAATGCCTATTTTCCAAATCGGTGCCTATATGAACACTATTTAACCTCAAATTTTGCTTTCGAGTACAGTTGGAGACCGTTATTTATGTTACCGGGCAAAATTGACCTTTCGGAACTGTATGGGCTGCAACCTAGTTCTCTAGTTCAACTGACTTCCGGAAAGCAAGCGCTAGCAGCAGTGAAATGGGACGCGCCTGTCACCTTATGCCACCGCACTGACATGGCGCGAGCGGCTGGAGGAGGGGGGAGGAGAAGGAGAGAAAAAAACGCTATTTCTGCAACCCTAAATAGGAGGAGAGGAAAATAAAGGTGGGAAGAGGAGAGTGGAAGAAGAGGAGAGTGGCGTTCATGGCCGAGGACGTGGCGGGCGGCTCTTACAGCAGGAGTTCCAGTCCGGTGTTCCCAAAGAATTGAAGCACCTCCTTGAAGACCTGGGTGTGTGTGAGGGGAGGGGGGGGGGGGAGGAACAGGAGGTGCCTCTGTGGAGCCGCAGGAAAGATGGAGAACGAATGCGAAACCGTGGAGTTGGTAAAAAACAATCAGATCTCCACGTGGTTTTTGTTTTGCTTGTAATTTACTTCTTAAAGGGCGCTTCACCAGGTCACATCAGAAATCTTAGGCACTGGAAGTCGTTGCGTGCCCAATCGAGAGCTTTGTACAACAATATATTTTTTAATTGGTTGATTATGAGCTGCGAAAGCATGATGCGAGAAGGTGAGCTTGAAATCTTTGCCACTCACCCCGTGTAGACTTCGCAAGCCAAATTACTTCCCTGCCCTCTTTGGTACCGGAGCAACTCGGAGCCTGAAGATAACATGACGCAGACGCATCAACACGTTATGCGCACGCGAGGTTACATTTGTATGACATGCCCAAGCCAGGTCGTGCCCGCAAGCGGTGTTGTGTCGTTTCGGCGTTCTCTGTAGTGTACTGCCTGTGCGCACGTTTGGAGAGGCTGGCATGGATAATGTATCCTTACAACGACACACAGCGTCGCACCGCTGGAACTGCTCTAACAGACGATGCACAAAAAACACGCCAAGCGTTGTCAGGGCTGGCACCGGCACGACACCGGAACGGCGAGAACATGAACGCAAATGAAATGGAGGAAGCTGAGTCTCGCATCTCGCTTGATTAGAAGTAAAAAAAATAATAATAAATAAAAAAGCGCACAGATTCCGTTTGTGCGTTTTAATATTTCTATCAACTTTCATTCTTCTATTCAAGCAACAAATTGCACAAATTACACATGTCGCTTCGAAAATTCTCGCAGTGTCACGTACTACCGTGACGTACGCAGGACCATTCCTTGTACGTCACCTCCACCATGTTGGGGGGGTGCGCCCGTGAGATTAAGGGCAAGCGGCGTTCAGTCTGACATTTCACCTCTTTCCGGGGCGCGTAGCGTTGTAAATCTTGGCAGACGAGTTCGTGAGCGCCCAGTGCATGCATTTCTCGTGCCTGTTCTAAATGCTCAAACCCGGTGAGGGGCCCTTTAAGGTGTTCACAGACAGAGGAGAAATTGACCCTGTGCGATTAGACCCGGTTAATACGAGGCTAAAAGACCCTTCTGGCCTTTTAGCGGTCTGGCTATTTACTCCTGTGCTGCCCTTCTCAGCCATGCCTAAAAGAAAGAAACCCAGGAGCGTGTTTCTTCGACGGTGGACACTTAACTCACCATGCTGGACAATAAAAGAAGGGACCATGTTCTGCAAACCGTGCGGGAAAAAAGACAATTGAAAGGCTATGCTAAACAATTGGTGCCTTTGTGCCATCATAAACTATAACTTTGTTTTGCTTTCCTGTCGTAGACACAGGTCGCGCACGTCTGTTTTCGAAAATTTGAATTTTTGTAAAAATTTATTGTGCCTATATTTACGATTTTGGGGGGCCTAAAACTGTGTTTTGCCTGCCAATTTTTGGCGCCTAAAACCCGATTTTTTAGTGCCTATAAATCCGGCCTCTACTGATAAGCGAGGAGACCTACCACAAAGTGTGGCCAAGGAACGCTCCCCAACTTTCACGGGAGCCACTCGACTTGCGCACTTGGTCTGGGGAAGAACTGCGTGTTCTGGGAATCGCACATGTGCGGGTGAAGTTCAAGGCAGACGATTGCGTGCTACCGTTGCTGGTAATGAAGGGAGCTGGGTGCAACCTCTTGGGACGAGACTGGCTGGCGCCTCTCCACATCCAGGTCCACGGAATCAGCCAGGTGGAACATCCAGCGTATGAGATCAAGGAAGTCATCTCACGACACCCAGACGTGTTCAGAGAGAATATTGACGGCTACACAGGCCCCTTGATTCACCTGGAATTGGAAGAAGACGCCAGCCCCAAGTTTTGCAAGGCTCGTCCTGTGCCTCTTGCCCTGCAGGGGCCGATGGAAGATGAACTTGATCGCCTGCAACATCAGGGCATCCTCTCACCAATACAGCATTCCAACTGGGCGACACCACTGGTTCTCGTTCGGAAAAATGATGGAACATTGCGTCTGTGTGGTGACTACAGGAGCACTGTTAACGCAGCGGCGAAGAAGGCCTCATACCCTCTTCCAACTACAGCAGAGGTGTTCGCGAATTTGCGCGGCGGAACACTCTTCTCGACGTTGGATTTGTACCAAGCCTACCAGCAGCGACGACGAAACAGCGGCGCTCCTCACAGTGAACACGACCAAGGGACTGTTTAGAGTGAATCGGCTCCCGTTCGGAGTATCCGCCGCACCTGCCATCTTCCAACGCATGATGGAGGTAACACTGGCCGGCATTCCGGGGGTGAGTGTCTGCCTTGATGATATCATTATCAGCGGGAAAGATGCTTGTGAGCACGCACATCGTCTGGACCAGGTTTTAAAAAGGCTAAGTGAGAGAGGCCTACGCCTAAGGAAAGACAAGTGCCACTTTGGCATAACGTCAGTGGAATTTTTGGGACACCGAATAGATTCCAACGGGGTGCACGCCACCGAGGAGAAAATTGAGGCTATACTTCGGGCACCAAAAGCCAACTGACGAAACAACTCGGCAAGACACCGTCCCGGCTCCATACATGCTGGATCCACCAGCAGATTCCACTGTGTCATCAGGCTTCAGCCTAACAGAAGAGCCAGCGCCACAAGAACCAGTGACCCAGCCGGACACGACAACGGCATCACGTCCGCAACGACATCGCCAGCCACCAGACCGCTATGGTGACTCCATCTAAGAGGGGAGGGATGTGATGTTCTACAAGCGACGCACTGCCGCTCCGGGCAAATAGGCGTACCGCCACTCCTCGAGTCGCAAGCACCGGCTTCCGGTCACTCCGCCGCGCGCCCCGAGCGAAGGGGATATTGGGTTACCTTTCCCCCTTCAAGAAGGACGCAGCGCACGGATCGCGCATTCCGCGAACAGGCGCCGTTTTGGAAAAATAAAGCAGTTCGTACCCAGCAGCCGAACGGTGTGGTTCTTCCCAAGGAACGCCACGCAAACCCCGCAACGTAACAATCATGAACAGTTAAGTCCTCTCTTTTAGAGCGCGGTAGGCATTCCAGACCTAAGCTTGCCAATGGCGGAGCGCTAGGACGATCATCATCATCATCATCATCATCAGCCTGTCTACGCCCACTGCAGGGCAAAGGCCCTCCCATGTTTCGCCAATGGTTATATAGATGTTCTAGGGCGTAGAATGCATTCCAGCGGTAAGCTAGCCAGAGACGGAGCGGTAGGACGATAGCCAACGCGAGCCAGAGTTGAAGCTGAGTTTATCTTGTGGCATACTTTGAAAAACATGGGCAAACAGTGGGATAAAGCTTGTATAAGGAGGGTGAGTGAGAGATAAACATTGTATAGCTTTATGTAGGATAGTCATTGTAATATGTGCATTAAAGTTTAATATGACTTGCCGAACTTAGCAAAGCATATTATAGCATAACCTAGAGAAACCAAATAAAGCTATAAAACACCTCTGCAAAACCAATGACTAACAGAAAATACAGCTCCGCAATGCCTTTGGCCTTTCAACGAAAATGCCATAGAGAGCTAGCCAGGGCGTTTCTTTCGTAGGTTGATGATAGCGACACCGTGCAATGTAAAACGTCGCACGTTTACTGATATTTAGCCTGAACTAGCTTACTCTTCGTAAACGTCTTGCATGCAACCTTTCCTGTATTCTGGTACAAGATAACAATGCGGTCTGGATGATACAGTAAAGCAAACTTGTTGCGATAGGGTGAAGTTTGTTCATGGAAGAGTCGTTTCGATGGCCTCACCTGTGAGGGTACTGTGCGTGTGTTGGCAGCCAGCTGACATTCGTGAGCAGAATTTCGTCGCCATGAACTATTACTTTGGATATTCCATTATTCTCGATAAAACCAAGACACCTGACCACTATGACATGTGTCCCATTCATAGATCTGGGAGTAGAGTCATCTTCGATGCTGTAAGGCAGGCACGTCTTCGGAAATTTACGCACAACGGTTCTCAAGGAAACCAGACACGACGCTTTGCCACCAAAGTTGAAGATGGCTCCGGCTACGACGTAATGCATACACGATGCGATACTGCCTTCGTCGAATCCTGAGACAAGCTCCGCTAGCCGGCGTAGGTGAGGCGAGTGGCTAGGAACATTCCGAGAAGCGGTGATGCTGGCCTGAGTGAACTGGACCACGAAGAACATGCCGAGCATCCAGACGACTGAAACAATTCTCACAGAAGTCGAGGTATATTCTGCCACTGGAGGTGGGCTGTGCCAAACGTACGTGCTGAAGAAAAAGAGGATCAAGTCTGATTTCTTCGGAACATCACGTGGATTATCCGGTTCTTGGCCAATCCCCCAGCGTGGGTGTGTGCCAAAGATTCAAGGATCTACTCTACTCTACTCTACGTTGTAATAGCCGTGTTCCAGCAGTCAATACCGGTGTGGCTACTCCTATCAAGGGCACTACTATAAAAAAGAGTTTGAAGAAAGACAACCAAGTCGATGCCAATGACGGAACACTGGGCTCCTGTCCACGGGTCAAGAAACAAAGTGAGCATGGCGGCACAGTGACAGAGCTGTAATATGAATTGGGATATGCGTGCGATTGGACAAAGCGATGGTAAAATCTAGACGTCTCTCTAACAAGAGCGAGTCCGTATCTCCTTCGTTGCGAACCTCAACGAGAGTGTTGTTAAGGGTACGGTAAGCGTCATGTAAGAGTAACACGACATCAGGATGCCGAGAACAACACTGACCGCTGTCGTCGCGTACTGCGCACGCAATCAGTTTGTTCTTAGTGTACTTTCCAGCGGCTGGCACGTACTCTTTCAACGCTGCATTGTGCGTCGTTGTCAGCAGCCGACGTGCCGTGCAATTCCTGTATCCAACAAAAGGTACGTTGATGTCGGTCTCGGTGACAGTTATCACTGACAGCACAGTGTATGAGAGCTCATGTTAATCAGATAAAGCTACGCCGATAAGTTGATTCGGCATTAAACACTTTCAGCGAGAAATACCTCTTAGAGATACTAACAGATATTTTATTCAGATGAAACCAAATGAGGTCGCAGTTAATAAGTTTTGAAGCAAACATTTCTGTGCGTTCTCTGCTTCACTACATTGATTTATAATGACTAATTTGCGAATGTATCGAATGTATCAGATACATTTGGAAAGTATAGTATCAGGTGCGGTAATTGCGTTGGTGTCTTGCATCTGTCTCTCAAATACTTCTTGCCCGAGTATCTTGCATTATATTGCGATACAATTGGAAAATATCTTTGCCCAGTCTTTGCTAGGGCTGGGCAAGGCTGGCCTTCTTATGATAAGAAGGCCCGTTGTTTAGAAAGTACAAAAATGGCATGAGGTTCGTTTGTTATGCAGGGGGTCATATCGTTGAGGCAATATTATCCACGTTATTCTGCCATGTTAGCGAAATCGTCCACGTCTATTGTTGCTGTTACACCATGTACATTATTTTTCAAAGCAGTAATGCTGGATTAGTCGAGTTATCGGTTGGTCGAAAATTATTGTCACCTACGCGTCTTGCATCTGCGGACGCGATCCGCCAGAGCCTAGCCGTATACAACTTTGGTGCAAAAGTATGTGGTGATGGTGATTGACTGCTGATCCGAAGGTCGCAGGACCGAATACTGGCCGCGGCGGCTGCATTTCCATGAAGGCAGAATGTTATACGCCCGAGTGCCTAGGTTTAGGTGCACGTTACAGAACACCTGATGGTCAGAATTTCCGTAGCCCCCCACTACGGCGTCTCTCTCAATCATATCTTGGTTTTGGGACGTTAAACACCAACGGCTAATATAAGATAACATGGCTAACGGGGGGGTGAAGAAACACACCATTCCTCTGGTGAATATTCGTCTTCTTTCGAATACAGAACATGATAATACTAAAGGACATTTTCCGCAGATCAAGGTGCTAAAACGTGAGGTAGCTCGCAATGAGCGTCTGCTTGCATGGTGTAGTGCGGTCTTTTCATCGACATGTGTAAATAGACGCAGTCGTCACAGGTTGTACTTGTTGTTATGGCTTCTGTTCTCGGACAGCACGTTGACGAGGTGGACGAAATAGAGTCCTCCACAGAGAGAAGCCAACATCTACGAGAAAACAAAAGAAGGAAGAGGGAACGCTGAGTCACTTTAAACTTGTAAACTTGGCCAACAAAATCGAGTTGTAGAGTAAGTACATCCTTATGACGTCCAAGCTCGGCAAAAACTGACATCATCGTGACGTCATACGATGATGTCATCGCGTGACATCGTCGCTCGCTGAAGGGTGGGCCGATAACAGATACACTGCAAGGCCGCATGAGGTGGTAGAGAGCTTCAGATTCCTCCGATCCCGAATGCAGTGCAAAAACACGTTGGGTACAAAAAGCTTTCGGGTGGAATCAGTGCAATCGACTGAGACGAAGAACTTGTATATGCATAAAAGCACTCATTTAATGACCAATCATGTGCGTTACTAACCTTTACATACTTCTGGGAGCTTGCTCTTTATGCTCGGGGCTTGTGCATCGCCGTAGCTAGATGACGATGACGCTGCCATCACGGCACATCACATGCAAGGTACCCACTATACGCCATGATGATGACGATGGCGTTGATGACGTTGAAGAATAAGCGCGTTCAAGGCCACACATTCTCTTTCTGCCATCACGGCACAGCACATGCACAGTACGCACTATATGTGATGACGATAACGATGACGCCGATGACGATAAAGAATAAGCGCGTTCCAGACCACAAATTCTCTTTCTGCCATGGATGAAACAATCGTGAACGCGCTCTCGCCCACGAAGGGCAAATCGGCAACGCCGACAACAACGGCAAAAACACATTGTATATACTGTACACACGCGTTGTCATGCATTTACATGCGCGAGTGGGCAATGTCAGGGGTGGTTTACGGTAAGAACGATACCGAGTGCTTCGCATGCTACTCAGGTTTCCCTTACGGGGAGATGTGTGAGAATTCTTTATTTTTAAGGGCTCGTTTTTCTTAGGTACAATATTAATGAGAACGAACAGACAATGAAGCCAAGGAAAGTACAGTGGAACTTGCCACCGGCAGGGACCGAACCTGCAACCTGTCGACGGATATTTACCTTTTGGTCTACTTCACTTTCTGCACAGTTATATCATAATTACTACAAATAACATTCACTATGCCTGGATTATATTTTGGCTAGAACCCTGATGTTCATTTAGCTCGCTGCGGTCATGTCTGTTTTTGTACCGCACTGTGAGTTTTTCAAGGTCAGCGTTTGATGAGGCACTTAAGGCTTTCGCCATTAAAAAAATCAAGTACAGGACTGCAACACAGGGTGTGCCTTTGTGAAATCCGATACTATACCCTGACCTCACGCATTTTGCTAACGTGGGATGGGATCTACTGAAACTTTACAATGAAGCTCTTGCCAATCAGGTGTTTAATGAGCGCCAGTGATTGCTTGATTTCCACGTTTGCATTGAAGGCAATGAAAAGGCCGATGCCTTGCCCGCGAAGCGCGGACAAGTGTTCCTAAAGTAAGAGCTCCTAAGATTTACCAGAACAACAAACATGTGATACGCAATCATTTCAGGGCGATCTAAAAGTTTTCACTCTAAGCGTGAGTAGTCCACGGACTTTCTAGAGAACAAGCGAGGCTGTTATACCGCCTAAAAACCGGCTCCGCAAACCGGCTTGGTCATTCAAGACTGGGCGATGCGCTTCCCCGTTTTGTGCATTCTGCGATGACATCGGTGACATTAAATTTTTTTTTTTGGTTTTGCCCGGCTTGATATGAAAAGAGTAGCGATGCTCTGCAGCTTGCAGAGGTTGTCATAGGCACCGGACATTTGAAGGAAGATTACATTCTTTCTGAAGGGCCAGCGGCAACGAATATTGATGGTTTTCCTGCTCGACACTGGGCTGTTGATTACGAGTTGACAGACACCTACAATTCAGGAGATGCTTAGGCTGGTCAGTTGCCGGCCATGTAGGTCAGGCTGAACCCTGCTTGCTGCAGCATCAAAACCACCACCACCATGTATTTTGTTCTCTATGTGCGCACCTTGCACGAAATGTTTACACGATGATGATAAGCCTCTTCGGAGATCGGTCTGTTCGGGACAGCAGTGGAGGATCTGATGGTTTGTTATCTCTCTTATTTGTCTTTTATAGGAACATTTTTATTAAACCATGGCTTGCTGTGCTGCCATATAAGTTCCATTGCATGACTCATAAAAACAGGCAGCCCACCCATCCATTGGAGGTGTCCTTGACACTAACGCGATGAGAAAAATATCCTGCATGACGGGTGAGTAATTGATTATTCGCTGTGAGGCGATCGACTCTCGTAATGTCACACACCGTGTGTCCTTTGTTGGAGTGACGGAGGCTCAAAGGCAGTACATTTCCAATGGCTCACCTCCCTAAAAACTATGAGACTTTATTTAGAGTACACTTGGAAATTCCTGGAGCAGACAGCTTGGAATCCGTAGCAGACTAATCCATAGTGAAATAACAAAGTTTATTCTAAGGCGCGCTTTAAGATCCGTTTACTTGGAAAATTACTTTTATCATTAAAGGCTCTTTGATATAAAACGTTGAGTTAATTTGCCTGAGGTCTTAACTCACGCAAGAATGTAACTCCTGCGCTTGTACTGCCACATATAGTATTCCTCCTCTCTTACGCGTCCAGTTACATGGTAGCAGCTCGTAGTGATTACCACGCTAGCATTCAATCGAAAGCTGAATACCAAATGTTATCAGACAGTGCAGCAAATGTTTTTTTTTTTTCATTCTTACAGTGGAGGAGTAGAAGTGCATACCAACGACGCTGCATGCGCACCGCTCCATATAAGGCTAGCGATTTTCAGAGAATCGACCATCGGTTACTGCAAATTGCGAAACATAACCCCGTCTTTCGCCGCATCCGTGATACCCGAGTCAACCAGCAACAGTAAAGTGTCGATCGCAGGATGCATTATATTTTCGGTACTCACTCGCTGTAATCCAGATTCCCAGTACAATAGCACCGCTAATTCAGGCTGGGATTAATAAAAAAGTTATCGCTCATGCACTGCGCGTACTCTTTATTCAGTTTTCAGTTCCGTTGTGTCTTTTTTATTGTGGTATGCGGGGAGCGTCACATAAAGTAGGTCATATTTTCGAGCAGACATTTATTCGTTGCCTCTATTACACAACCATGACCCTTCTTGTTTCGCAGTTCCATTCTTCAAGGATGAAACTGCTTGTTGCGATAGCCATTATATGAACACTCTCGGCTGATTTTTGCCGTTGCCGTCGAAGTCATGTCCCGGATATGCCCATGTATGTATATATATAAAAAATGCACAAAGAAAAATAATTCAGAAGAAAAAAATGCCGAAGCACACGACCGGGGTTCGAACCGGTAAACCCTTGCTCAGCAGCGCGCAACCTCGTTTAGACCACTCAACCACGCGCCATTCATGTTTTGGCACAATAACGGTGAGCTATTTATATACACCACTTACCTCTGGTGCCACGCAGATCTCGGAGGAGCTTGAGTGTTCGTCTCTGTGTGTTCGTCCGTCATTTTTTGCGCTGTAATTTTTTACGATCATGAATAACCAACTAGCCCAAATCAACGCCATCGTGCAAAAAAGAACGCCGGGAACACCTTGGGTCAGACGCCACCGCGTGGCAGGAGACGCAGAAGGGTCACTCCACACGCCGCTGTTTAAAAGAAAAAAGCCCCCCACCTCCCCGAAGGGAAATCGTGAGGAAATGCGAATGCATTTCGCGCGCGCTTCACTCCATTTATATATGGTGGTTGTGGTTTGAAGAAGGAAAAGGCGCCTAATTTCTGCAGCCCGGTCGGGAGCACGGCGCAGCGCCTTTTTTTTTTGCTTTTTCTTGTTTTTTTTAATTTTTTTATTTATTTTTTTAATTTTTTTTTTCATATATAGCTCCGCCGAGCTCCGCCGCAGACCGCTTTTAGTTAACGCGCACGCTGCGAATTTTTATTGTTCAACAACGCACAGGAGAAATTTCCCACCGGCACCACCTTGGAGGTCAAGATTCATTGCCATATATACGGGGTGGCCAGTGAACGGTTGTGCAGCGCGAGCAGTCGGTTTTTTCAACCAAGAAACTCGCTAGCAGACGCTGCCTGTGTCGGCGTCGCCAGGCGAGAGAGGGAGAGGGGGGAGCGTAGGAGAGGAGAGAGAGGTGGGGTGCGCATGCGCAGTGGGAGTGTGGACGCTGCGGGCAGAGATGCCTAGAGAAGAGAGGGGGGAGCGTAGGAGAGAAGAAGAGAGGTGGGACGCGCATGCGCAGTGGGAGTGTGGACGGCGCGGGCAGGGATGCCTAGAGGAGAGAGGGGGGAGCGTAGCAGGGGAGAGAGGAGGGGAGGCGCATGCGCAGTGAGGGTGTGGTTGCCGCGGGGAGGGATGCCTGGGGGAGAGAGGAGGTTTTTTATCTTTATTTTTTTTTGAAAGGGTTTGCGCATGCGCAGTAAGGGCGGTCACGCCGTACACCACCACCACCGGATTAAGCTTCGCCATAAGATGCTTCACATCTAACACCTGCCGGCGCGCACACCTCCTCAACCTATCCTCCTACTCCTCCTCCGCGGACAACGCCAACGCCAACGCCGGATGCCTGACATAGCCCGACTATGAAATGCATTCGCATTTAAAAGAAATATCTAAGAGCGTCGGGTTCTGTATTGGCGGCAGTTGCTGCGCGTTGCTCAAAAACAAAGTCGTAACAATTGTGACAGTAGTTAGTTCACGCTTGTCCTGTTTATACCTGCGCGTTCTTGTCAAGCGTCCTTCTTAGTGCTTCGGCGGCGCGCTACAAGTATGGAGCTGTTTGTAGTTCTTCGTATGACTTTCAACTTTCTTGTTATCGCATTCATTGCTTCGCCCTTGTGGCGAAACTGTGACTTTTTATCTCAGGTGACACTTTCGAGCTCAGTGGTAAACCACAGGTCAGATAACTCTTATTACAGCTTACCATATGGCACATCAAAAAGCAAGCTCTTTGTACACAGTGATGGTCTTACAATGAATGAAGTTTGGTAAGTAGGCAGGCATTTAGGTACTAAAATTTATCGAGGTCCTGAACAAGTCAACTCCCTCGCGCATTTTTAAACGGGTACTGGCACGAAAATGTTCAGTTGTCCTTTTCTTGCGTCAAATGAAAGGAAAAGCCCTCAAGAGCCCTGAAAATGTAGTGCTAAGTGTGAGCGCACCCTGAGAAAGTAATTATTGTATGTTATTAAAAGCTAGTTTTGGTTCCTTTCTGTACCCTGACGTCACAACACGATCGCCACGTACTCGCGCAAGATATTGTGACGTTTGCACGGCCGCTCCGCACCACGGCTTCGTTGGTGGCGCACAAGCGGTCATTTTGGAAGTTTTGGTAATTCTGCGTGAAGTCGCCAGATTTACTTTTGTAGCCTGACGTCAAGCTAGTGTCAATGTCGGTAGGTGCACCCATGGGAAAATTGACTTTAATATAAAAATAGAATATCGTATCACTATTCATTGAGCTTCACACTTGCTCCGAGCCGTCTCTGCAAACATGAGATTGGTATGGCAGATTGAACACGTTCAAAAAATGGTGTCAGTACCCCTTTAATCACGGAGGACCGCGGGCCACCCCCCAAGTCGGGACGGGTAGGGCAAGCCTCACCGCCACGTCGTAGGCCTTCTGGACTGCCTGGAGTTGATATGGTACATGAAAATAAATAGACATATATTGTCCCCGAAAATAATTAATAGTTTAACTAACTAGTGTAAAAGCATTCTCGGTAAGGAAAATAGTACATAGGCAGCAGCAGCTATGTCCGACTGAATTCTATGTTACACCGTCGTGATCCAAACGAAGCTGTACGTAGTTTACTAAGACAACTGGAAGTTGATCAGTTTGCAGTACCGCAAAATGCATAGAAGGGTCTACTACTGACCGGAAGATGTACTGGAGACGTCTCAGACACCTGAACTGGCCTAGGCTCTTCGCAGAATAAGTTGGCCCTTTCCGCGCACTACAAGCACAAAATAACATGTCAGAAATGTTAGCACACGGGATGAACGATGACAGTAGCGAAGAATTAAAGTTCGTCACATCGAAATCGCAGAAGACTGGCGATGTGTTGCTACATACGGAATTATGTGTCAGTCCCTATAGTGTGGGCAGAACAAGAAATGTGTGCGTGTGGACGCTTTATTGCAATGTGAACTCTTGCAAGAAAAGTGTATTCATGTTATTTTCTAAGTTTAAGTCTGCTATATGTTTTTTTTCCTTTAGTTCATTTTTAATTTTGGGTAACCACTTTTTTTTCGCTGCAGAATGGAATAGCCGAGGTAATATAAAGCTCAACCTCTCCACAGCAAGCCAGTTAAAACAGACCAGAACAAAACTTCGAAACCATCAAGACGTCTTGCGCGCTCAGCACTACTGGCTGCACGAGAATAACATGAATGGCCACCCTAGAATGTACTCACATATACACAGCGCACTGGTAAAGGGAACATGGACGAGCAGGCATAAATATATGTACCTGCAGATGTTGGCACATGGTAATCACAGTGCTTAAAGATTCGATCCAATACGAAATCGCAGAACGCTTGCAGCGACCGGGACTCAGTCCGGACGTTTGGCGAGCTGCATTCTCGTACTCCGCACATAGGCTTGCTTGATCTCTCAGTCAAACGGTCAATAGAGTTCACTACAATAGAGGCCGACATCGAAACGGCGGAGAAACTTCTTTTCCGCCGCTGCATGGCGCTGGAGTCGCACCGCTTTGAACCGGAAGCGTTCGTCACAAAAGTTTTGTTACCACTACCAGTGGTGTCCATCAGCGTGGCCCCATCTGTTCGTCTGCTGCGAACGCACTCTTCCACACGCGGCAATGGCTTTGGTCCAGCCACCAGGCTTTAACGTCTTGGTAGGACGAACTTCGTCGCACTGTGGGATCGCTATGCAATTTTGCGCAAAGCTCGCAATAGGCCGAATTCAACGGCTCAACGCTCTGGCTCTCTTTCCATTTGAAATACGCGACGTACTCCGTGTAGTTCCGTGATAAAGCGACAAGGTAATCGGCGAGCTTCTCGGGGGATTCGAAAGCGAGAGCGTCGATGTAAGAGTGACGAGGAGCGATCCGGCTGTAGTTCGCACCGCCAAACACGACAGGCACGATGTCGTACTTGAGGGCAGTGAAAAGTTTCTCGGTCACGTAGTCCGCGCATATAGAGTCCTCGAAGGCAAGTATGAAGTGATAATTGCGCTCGAAGTGTTCGTAGCACGCGTTGCCTCCGGTCTTCGGACAGTCGTGCGGACCGCACTTACCGTAGACATCGACGTCCATGTACAGCTGAAGTTCGAGATAGAAGTGCTCCCGTCCACCGTAACTCAGGCAGTCGCTGATCGGCCACACGGCAGTTCTGTTCTTAGTCTTCCACAGGGCTTTCGAGTCTCTCTTCGCGGTGTGGCAGGCTTGACGCCACGTTCTACGGTCCTACCGTAGGGCACGTAGACGTCCGAGTCTGACCGGTACGTCATGGTCCAGTTGAAGACGTCGAGCACGGGGTTCAAATCCACGTTCTCGATGCTTTGTGGGGTTTCCATCATGTGGAATACCCACCGCTGCCAGCTATGGCGTCTCGGCGGAAGATCTGAGCTGTTAATGTCGGGCACGTGAAAGACGATGGCGTCGCTGAATTCCATGAGACGCGGGTCGTTTGTGACGACGCACTTGGCGCTGCAGTTTTCGAGCAGGACTTCACCACGTCTCGTGTCGTCCAGGGTGCCGTGCCACTTTCGAGAACGTGAGGTCCACATCAAGATCCGTGGCAAGCGCGGAGTCTGATTTTCTAAAACGAAGGGAAGGCGGTCCCGACGCCCGACACGGAAGAAGCAGTGCAGCCTTTTGAGGAGACAGTTCGGCATCATCACACAGACAAGCACCCACACAGCTATCGAAATCAGGAGTACGTGTTTCCATTTGATAGCCGGAGCAACGGGACTGTTGGGCTTGCACTTGTAGATCAGATGATGCATGTTTCTGCAAGAAGAGAGAGAGAAAAAAAAACTGAAGCTTTGGCTACACGTCAACGCTGTTGTAAAAAAAAAGCTGTTGATGTAAAAGGAAGACAAGGTGTCCATGGGGTCTTTAATGTATTATTTGGTTATCGTTCCCATTGTTCCGTTAAGTCGCAAGAAAGGCAGGGAGGTATGTATACAGCTTTATCGAATTACGAGATAATCATGTGACGTGGCTAGGAAAATGAAAGCATAATGACAATGGTCGCTAGCGCCTCTCCAGATGGCCGGGAACTTGTGCTTCGGCGACCTTTCTCTCCTAGCCCGCTGTCCAAAGCTGTGGCTCCGGCAGCAAAGCAGGAGAGGCTTGCCCAGAAGACGCCTTACCTTCACGCACGCCACCTTACTCAACTTTTGTACCACAGCGCTCTTGGAAAGAGGTTTCGGTTTATCAATTAAGGACGTCAATCTGAAGATCAATATCGATTTCGAGACTGTCAAACATGCGACTTTAATTTTTAACTATTGATGCGCCCGATTTGATTTACCTCATCAACGTTTTACAGCTAAAGCTGTTATGAGATCACAACAGCGGCCATTTTTTTGGCGCCGTAGTTGTCAGCCGCCGCCGGTGTCCGTAACCACAATCACGCGAAATAAAAGAAAGGGAATTAAATAAAGAATATCGAGGATGGAACGGGGTTCGAACCTGGGTCTTCCACGTGACAGCCGAGTATTCTACCGAACAAGCCACAGAGAGTAAGCAGAAATTGGTCACCTTGCTTGCAGCCACGTGGCCACCTTCTGTTTCATGACATCACGAAGAGGCCATCGCTTGCGAAAGTAGACGAATGCTGACTGCAGAAATTAAAATTATGTTACCTTTTTGCGGGTTACTGAGTGCTGGGATGCTGTTTTCTGTTAGGCTCGAAGGAATAAATGATTGAACGTTTTCAGGGGCACGTGCTAGTGAGTTGTCACGAAACATCAGCACGCGCTGAGGCAGACATCAAGGGTATTGCGACTCATGAAGGAGAACAAGAGAGAGAGGAAAGGCAGGCTAAACATTCTTAAGAAGCAATGTCTTCACATACTTTGAGACTAAATTGGAGTTATCAGTTGGGTTACAGGTCAGTGTGTTTTCGAAAGCACATCGACCCGTAATCAAAAAGAAATAATTAGAAAACTTGATTTCTGAAGTAAGCTAAGTGACAACACAAGCTGAACCTTATAGCGAAGCCAATGGTCGAGGATACACTTAAAAGTTGAAAAAAAAAAGAGAATGTTTTCGTTTGTGAACTTTCGATTGAGTACTACCGCCATGACAAGGCAGTCTGAAAAGCGAAGAAATGCGGAAGCCGCGAGAATGAGTGACCCACGCTATATGCCTGCGTATTTGAGTTTACTGAAACCTTTGATTGTCTGCGTCAGGGAGTGTTTCAGGTCGGAACTGCCGCGAGCGTTGGAGATCCGTGTGCTGCCCGTAATTATGCTGTTCAAGGTCACGGACCCGGCGAACCACCTGTTGCCTTTGTCGTCGTTCTATATGTTCTCATACCTCGACATCGCGAGAACGGTTCTGAAAAGCAGCGCCGGCAGTACTATCGGCGTCAAATGAAACCAGGAGCGGCGCCAGGATTTAAAAATGGGAAGGAGGAGGGGGGGGGCAGCCACGACAGGTCTCTTCGAGCGGGGCAGGGTGGCAGGGAACTTATTCGCTGTGTTATGAATATGTTTGATCTCGGGTGGGGGGCAAAGGGGGGGGAGGGGGGAGGGACAGGACAGAAGTGTGTGTGGCGGGGGGGGGGGGGGGGGGCAACTGCCCGCCCGTACCCCCCCGTTCCTCCTGCTGACGCCGCCCCTGAATGAAACACGAACAGTGCATGCAGCTTGTGGCGCGAGAATTAGTAATGGTATGGCGCTAACAGTCAAGATTTCATCACAGACACGCGTGAACGTCCGCTTTTGCAGCACTGCGCGATTCCCCAATAGTGCAATACTTTCACTTCTCTTCTAGTTGTTATACTTGAAAAGAAGGAAATAAAAAAAGTCACAGTTTCGCCACAAGGCGAAGCAATGAATGCGATAGCAACAAATTGGAATGTCACTCGACCAATGGCAAGCAGGTCGAAACGTGCAGCGCGCTGCTCACGTACACATGACGCGCGAAAACAACACGCACAGGGCGAGAGAGAACTAAGAACGTTCACAGCTCGACACTTAACGCGCTGCTCAAAGAAAAACGACGCACGAAACGTATTCACAGGTACAGACGAGCGCGAACTAACAAGTGTCGCAGTTGTTACTTCGCTGTGTTTGAAAAGCGTGTTCTTTTCGCAAACGGGGGGGGACTGCGGTGAGCGAAGTGACCTTCATGCGCTCGGTAACTACAACGCAATCGTTCCGGCGAAAGCCCAATTCCACCCCCCCCCGCGAGATAAGCGCGCGAGCGCGCAAGGTCGTCTACCCCCCCTCCCCCCACCTTCCCCCCCACGGGGCAAAGTGCGCGAGGCAGCGCGAGGAAGATGAGCGCATAAGCGCGGGCGTCGCGACTAGGGGGGGGGGGCACTAAGCCCCGCCGAGCGCGGCCTTTGCGCCATCTCGCTGGCAGATGCTGAAAACACGCTGAAATACTCGCTGTATATAAATAGCTCGCCGTTTGAATGTTGAAGGACGTGCGCTTTCGTGGCCCAGCGGTTAGCGCCGCGCGCTGCAGAGCGAGAGGTCCCTCGTTCGATGCCGCGCGTCGGAAACATTTTTCTGAATTATTTTCTTTGTGGCTTTTATATATATATATAGATACATATACATATACGGGACATGAAGGCAATGACGATGCAGACGGCGAAAACCAGCCGAGAGTGTCCATATAATTGCTATCGCAATAAAAAAGAAAACAGGAGCATGAGTACTGCTGTTCACGGCGAGTATTCCAGCACAGTTCGCCTGTACCATGGCTGCTAATGGTTCTGAATGAAACGCGAGCAGTGGTGCGAGTGGTGCCGTTTGCACCCTCATGATTAGAGACGCTTAAGCGGATGACCACTGGTGGGCCAAATTCATGCGTGCGGGCTTGCGGTCTCGCAGTGCTGCCAAACCGCATGTGAGCGCCTGTCATCGGTGATGATGGACGGCGCGCACTATACCATTGCTAATGCCTGAGCCCCACGCTTCGCTGTTCGCGTTTCATTTGACGCCGATTGTACACGTTAATGTAGTGCCAAGAGGAGATCAAGGGGTGCGAGAAATCTGCTACCCGAGTAAGATTCCGCGAAAGGTGAAAAAGGCATATGTAAGGTTTCTGTGCATGTCACGTGACTTTCCCTTACGTGACGGCGACCGGAAGTAATCGTGCTACGCTCTTTGAGGTGCGAGAACGCGTGACTTCCGAGCACCACGCCACGCTGAGCTGTGACGTCATTCTCCTTTTAAAGCGATACCGTAAGCCAGTGGAACGTAGTAACCATGCTTGCTTTTTTGTGATTAAAACGAAAGCTTGAGATACCTCACCAAACGCGACATGTGAACGTTGGTGCCAATACGAACGATGCGAAAAATCATTGTGCAATGACGTCACAACGACGTCAGAGAAAAAAAAAACGTGTTCTTGCTTTTCCTGTACAGTTGCTTTTACTTCATCTTTCCTGCGCATGCTACGTACAAAAACAATACGTGCATTCATTTTGTTCTTTTTACATAACTTCTTATTTTACGTACTCCAGGGGGTGCAGTGTTTAAAAAAAATTATCGGTCTATTTATTTTCCAACCTTTTACTGAACACCACGCATGGGACATGGCCTAAGTAAGACAGGTGATTAAGCCTTGACGTCGTAGACCACATGCGTGTCTAAAACAATTCGAAATAGTCCGCCTCGGTGTATCAGTGGCTAGGGTGCTTGGCTGCTGACCCGAAGGTCGCGGGTTCGATCCCGGCCGCGGCGGTCGCATTTCGATGGAGGCGAAATGGTAGAGGCCCGTGTACTGTGCGATGTCAGTGCACGTTAAAGAACACCAGATGGTCAAAATTTCCGGAGTCCTCCACTACGGCGTCTCTCATAATCATATCGTGGTTTTGGGACGTTAAACCCCACATATTATTATAACAATTCGAAACAATCTTTGCCATGAGCAGGAGCAAGGGCGGCGCTAGGATTTTTTTCGTTGGGGCACGCACGAAAATTGAGTTCCTTCGGGGGGGGGGGGGGGGGGGGAGAGGGAGGCGGTGAACTTATGCGCTGTGCTCTCACAATGTTTGCTTTGGGGGGGGGGGGGGGCAAACAAAGGGGGGGCAGAAGAAAATTTTAGGAGGCTACAGCCCCCCCCCCCCCCCCCCCCGTGACCTCCGCTGGCGCCGCCTCTGAGCATGAGTTTCCAGATGCAGCAAAATATTGCTTACGCTAAAGATGTACAAAAGAAACTAGAAGCCCTTCCCCTGTTGGGAAAGTGGGAGCAGGCGAAGGCTGACATGTGACTTGCTGTTTTCCTTTCTTTCTTTCTTTCTTTCTTTCTTTCTTTCTTTCTTTCTTTCTTTCTTTCTTTCTTTCTTTCTTTCTTTCTTTCTTTCTTTCTTTCTTTCTTTCTATCGCATTGCGCAATGCTCCGTCCTGACCTTTTCCTTCCTGCGCGCTGGGAATGGGACCTCCACCCGCGTGCATAGCAGCTCAACACTTCTGTTGCTGCAGGCAGCTACGACGGTCATGAAATGCAGCAATGAAATTCAACAGTAAAAGGCTACAATGAAATGAGTCAAAGTGAAATGAGAAGTGATCTCGTTAAAAGATCATATTTACATTTCAGAAACGACTCATCGCCGACAAGCCCACTATCGAGAGAGCGTCAGTTTCGCAAAACGGCGCATACAAATAAATACGCGTGTGACAGGCCCGCTACCGAGGGCGGAATTTGTGTACACCCGCATTCCTGTACACAGGCCAGCACCGGATTTTCGCGAACCGAGCCGCTACCTAAATCTGTAACTCAAAAAAAAAAAAAAAAAAGAAGACTTTCGCTCGAGAAGAAAAAAATTGGCCGCGTATCTGCGTGCTTCGCTGCAAATGTTGTCGAAAGACGATAGTCTTGTGCCGGCCGTATTACTATGTTTTGCCTTGCCTTAGACAGCGCCTACTCTACGTTGAATTGGCCGCATCTGGCTAGCAATGATAAAATAGAGGAGGCGCAGCGCGAGATATGGACGCCATCGAAAAACATGAACTTGTGCTGAACTAAGGGCCACTGCCAGCGGCAGCACTTTATCGTCGGCACAGGGCTTTTTCGTGCAAAACGTCGCAGTTCGTGCACAGCGTCGCATTTTCAGCACAGTCTAAAAAACACTAGGGTGTTTAGAATTACGTATATTTGTATTTTCTAATAAAAGAACACACGACCTGATACTTACATATTAATGTTGCGCCTCAGGTATGCGTAGTATTTGCTTTTTGATCGAATATGTTCACAAGTATGAACGCAAACACCAGTTCAAGATTGCTGGACGTTCAGAAATTAGTTAATCTGTGGTAGAGTAGCAAGCTGAATTGGGTGACAGACAGACAGACAGACACACCAAAATTTTGCGTTGAAGTATACCAAAAAAGACTATCGTCTTTAAAAAATGTAAGCGTCTCCAACCTTTCAATTACGAACATACACGGCCACTCGCAAAGCATAAATGTCCAGGAATGCAACTGCTGTTATTTCTACAGCAGTTGTATGGACACTTCAGGCTCATTTTGTGCCGTCGCCGTGACCTTCTGTGTATAGTCCAAATCGATAGTATCGTCCCGCGCTTCGTATGTTCTATGTGCGACTGAAAGTGCGCGGGGGCAGTGGACGATCGTGGCTCAGGCGGAGAGGAAACGTGCCGTCTTTCGTCGCGACGAATGCCCATGAGGGGGGCTCTCGGAGGCGCTACGACAGGAACTCCGTACCTTGATCAGCAGATGGCTCGTACCCAAGGTTCTGGTACCTTTGTACGTCCTGTGTTGAAGCGATAGAGAGCACGAAGATCGCTTCGCTCGCTGCAGCACCGCATTTCTTTACGTCGGCGTCTTGTTGAGTTATGCAGATTTATGTTGAGTTAGCTGCTAGCCTTGCCTTGTATAGCATTCCAATTTGTTACTATCGCATTCATTGCTTTGCCCTTGCGGCGGAACTGTTTTGTTCAAGTGAATTGAGAGCCGACTCATGGACGTCTTAGTAGTCATATAACAAACGACAAACTTACTTCTGCTGGAATAAGGTTATTTCACGCTTTTTGAACGCACCTACGATTTCGACATTGTAAGGAAGGATTGGACGGTGTCCTACTTCGTAGCGAACGTTTATGGTCAGTCAGCGTAGAAATGCGAGCTAGTTCGTCATTAGGGCAATAGTGGCATTGCGAAAGACGCAGAGGATACAACGATACGTCATCTCTGCATCTCTATGTGTCCCGCTTCCTTGATGAATGAGTGTTTACGCTCGTTTGGTCTCAGAATTATCCCGCGATCCGTCTTGTGTGGGTCTCTTTCGTAAGAGGAGCTTATGAAATAGGCCCTCGCTGTGTTGTGAGAAGTCGTTTTTGCGAATTAAACAAAACATGCGTAGTGTTTTCGTCACACTTCAGCCGGAATTTCTTTGCACGGTCGCGCATGACCTTTTCTTAGACATTGTGAACAGCAGACAGCGTTTATCCCATGTCGCCAGCAGACTTTGAACTATGTGTGACAAAGGGTACACTTATAGAAACAGCCACAATGTTTATCGTATTTCAGCTCGATGCCTTCTCAGGACATAGGCGAAATATAAGACGTGATATTCCTTTTCATGCGTTGCGGAACACTGGCTACATCAAGACCAATAATACCTGCTCCGTATGAACACTTCAGCCTCCTGCTGAAACTGATTCTCGTTTTGCGTACACTAGACTATAAAAGAGGGGGAGTTAGGGCATGACGGGGCTAACCTGTGTTTTAAAACATTAAGAGTGCTTGGCCTATGGTCGAGTTCGGTTACGATCATTTGGAGCGGTGCTTCCAGCACGCTCGGTTGTCGTGAAAAGTCAAGTCCAGGCCTCGAAATTCGATATGCCACTTCACTGATCCGATTCTCCCGAGAACTTTAGCACTATTCAGTGTAAAAGCGATTCTGACTCCGAATGCCTGCTTGGTGTGACGGCGCCGTGCTTACATAAGTATTTCTAAACGAGCGAGATGGCTTTGGAGTAACTACTTGTTGGTAGCTTTCCAAGCTAATTTGTTTTGTTAAGCTAACGGTTATATGAAAATAATTAGCGAAGGTACTGCGGTCACTCACGTCGTAATCATTCTTTTTAAGTCAAAGTCGAAGCGCGGTAAGATTCTATTGAAGACCGGCCACACTAGGCCTAGGAACAGACCATATTCCATTAGTGTTTCGACTTATTCAAAGGAAATATGAGCCAGTAAAAAAAACATATCTGGAGTCCTTACCCTATTGGGAAAGTGGGGCAGGCGGAGGTTGGCGTGTGCGTGCCTGACGTAGCCCTCCCCTTTCTTTAATAGAAGTATAGAGGTAGTACGAGCTTCGCCGGATACCTTAATGCTCAGAAATCGAATGGGCAGATTTTTCGATGGCTTAGTACTGAGAATGCGTAACGCTGTGAGTTTGCGGATAGATTTATCGGAATACAAAGGACAAATATCATGAATAGCACCAAAGAAAATGTGCGCTTCTAACAAAAAGTTTGGCAGACCCCACGTACCTTGGGAATGGATGTTATGCGAAGCATGCGGAGGGAAGGTGACTGTGTTGTAATTTTTTTATTCAGCGAAGCGTTATGAAATGACGGTAAAGATATATACAAATGCTGTGTGCACAGACATATGTTGAACAGTCGCATATGTTTTATATCACCAGTTGTTTACAGTTGCGTAACGATGCCAACAGCAACACGGGTACACCAGAAGCGGTTAGCTCATATGTAGCGCTTGTGCTCGCGAGGATGGTAGCCCTGGACACTGCTACATAAATAAACTTCAGTGGATGTCGCTTAACTACAATTGACGTTAACTCGACGTGACGGTTGTATCATATAGTACATATGTAATGTTTATAAAATCGGATAGCCAGCACTGCAACAACAATTGACGTTTCACGAACATAAGCGTCTATTTGAAAAGCAGTTCCGAGACCTGGCACGGCTCTTTGCTAGAATACTTGATTGCCACGCAGAATTCTTGGGTTAGATTCCTGCTGGGACCCTGACATTTATTCTTTGCATTCGTCGGGTCAATGCTGCCAATGTCAGCTTTTTCTGAACGCTCTCGTGTTAGAATTACCGATGTCTGTTCTCGCCGTTTCTGGGCAGATATAAACTGTCAATCACGTGTGGCACATACCCGCACACCTGTGGCACATACCCGCCCGTGGTATATGGGTATGTGCCACACGTGTCTGGCGGGAAGGGTTTGACGACGTACGCGACGGGATTGTCGCATTATTGATGTAATGACCAGCAATTCATATTCGTCAGACCATCTTACCCTCCCATACTAATTTTGGTTTACTTAAGTTAAGGGGGTGATCGCGAGAGCACCCAGACGAAGGCGGCTAGATAGATAGATAGATAGATAGGTAGATAGATAGATAGATAGATAGATAGATAGATAGATAGATAGATAGATAGATAGATAGATAGATAGATAGACACGCTAAAAGTACCTGCAGTAAGCAATGAAATGCTTCGTATTTAAGAAATTCCAGTGTATTACCGCGAAGCCACTTTCCTTGCATTATTCTGAAGCAGTCATTTCAAGCCAGGTTTCACGCTGAAATTTGAACAGGAAGTATACGCTAGATCATCACCACATTCTATATCGAGTTGCCCGATGTATCTAACTAATTTGCTTTCTATGGCGAGTTCCATATATGCGGGTATGACTGTACAACGCGGACAGGAGACAAGAACACCTAACACAAGACATTGAAGCAGTCTGCTCAAGCCAGCAGACCAGGAAACGTATTCCTCGTCTTCGATACCCCACTGCCCCACTACATGGAGTCCGATAAGCCGCCTGTCGTCACTTTCGTCTATGTAGGCACATGCATCATTATATGCAACTACGCAAGCAGAATGACGCGTCAATGAACACGCATGAAGCTTCCGCAAAAATTAATTATACATAGCATTGCAACACTAATTGTAGCAGAAAAGATGCCACTTACTAAAGTACAAAAATTCCAGTCGTAAAAAGCACAACTCAAAGATGCCGCATTGCATGCAAGATGCAAGAAAAAGCTGTGGCGAAACAAACTGCATATGTGCTAAATCAATTTCGTTTTCTTTGAATGGCAGCGTTGAAGCAACAAACGCGGATACTTATAACGGAGCGTTCGGACCTAACGTGGCATTTTATAGCTGAATCGTCATCATCATCATCATCACCACTACCACCATGACTGTGCCCACTGCAGGCGAAAGGTCTCTCCCATGTTCTGCCACTCAATCCGGTCTTGTGCTTCCCCCCGGCCGCACTGAGTGTCACTGCATATTACTCACAAAATGATACCGACAGAAAATGCGTCGTCTGACATGTACACTGCTTACCAAATGTCTAGGTGCATCGGAGGATTTCGCCTGCCGAGGTGAATGTCGCCGCTTGCGAAATTGAGGTGCACTTTCCACGAGGCCGCTCGGGCGTTCCGCTATTTAGAGAGGAACTCGCGGATTTGTTTCCCTACTCTCTTCGTCTTCATGAATAGAACAATGCGTTTCTTCATAGCAGCAGCGTCTGCTGTTTTCATATGCCGCCACTAAAGATTGAGAAGAGAGAGGAATAAAAAAAGAAGCAGTTTTGTTTCTCAGTGATGGTAGATGTGCGAGTCTAATCATCCTATTTGAGCGCCCTTAGGAGGAGATGTATGACGTACGCTGACATTTACGATGCTTATACAAGGCGACCCTCATGTCAATAGGGCAAAAAAGTGCGACACGAATGGGATAAAGAGCCAGGATAACGCAAACACAAGGAAAGATTTCAACATAGCAGTTAATATAATAATGGAGATAGTGGTTTGCGAAACGCACTTTTAACGAAGCGAACATTTTTTTCCGGGAACGATTTACTAGGAAGAAAGGAACGCGACGGAAACAGAACCTCGACAACCGTGAAACTCTATTGCGAGCATAGGGCGGCAAAACTTGTGGAGCTCACTCAGACTCACTCATGGAATATATTGTCCGCTTAGGGCTCACTCATACTCAGACTCACCAAAATGTTTCTGAGCCGGGCTCACTCGGACTCACCCTCACGAAAATTTTCTTCAACAGGACTCACTCGGACTCAAACTCACCAAAACATATTCACCCGCACTCACTCAACCTCAGACTCATGGCTTGATCTGAGTCTGAGTGAGTCCGAGTGAGTCGACTCATGAGTCCGTTAGCCTAGAATTATATTTTTCGACCATGGTGTCAATGCTCTATAACACCAATATCTCACGTAATTGGTGCTCTTTTTGGCGTCGTTTGATATATAGTACCTTCGAATACGAGTTATGAGTGCTCGTAAACCAGTAAGGTTATTTTTCTTGAAAAGAGATGACAACATAAAATATATTTATCAAGAACTTCCTTGGAAGAGTTGGCAAGGGAGGGAGGTCAAGGCACTCCCCTACGTAATTCGCGCCTCTGATCAAGAAATATTGAAACGGTGTATGAAAGACACTGCTTTGGAATATGTTTGAGTAGACGTGAGTATAAACGTAATCCAGGCAAGGCTGATAGTAATGCTGAGGATGAGTAGATATGACCATAGATCGGCAATAAAAGTGGAACTCACTCCGACACACTCAAGAAATATATCTTGCGCTTTGACTCACTCGGACTCACACTCACGAAAATTTTCTTCAACCGGACTCACTCGGACTCAAACTCACCAAAATATTACTCACCCGGACTCACTCAGACTCAGACTCACGGCTCAATCTGAGCCTGAGTGAGTCCGAGTGAGTCGACTCATGAGTGAGTTCGCCGACCTATGATTGCGAGTACACCATTATTGATAGCTTGCACGTGGCGCCATGGACGCTCACATGGCTACAACATGGCGGCTTAGATGACGTCAAGGAAGCATAATCACGCGGCGATTAATCTACTTCCTTGCGATAACGACGTCGCCGGAGGTTTATTGTGCCTCTGTGCATGAATAACGATGTACTGACAACATTTACGTGACATCACTAAGTTCGCGGCCCACCATGTTGGTGCTCCGTGGCTGTTGTAGTGACGTCAGTGGAAGCCATCTATTGTAGCCACAGGTGATAGAGAAGAAAAAGCCGTAAGTTTTTAGACATTGTATCTTGCGATTGTGGGAGAATATAGGCATCCGAGAGGCCGAGACATTTGCGAACCGATGCGCCCGCGCGCGACGGGGATTCCGCTCGTCAGCTCCAAATCGATTACGCCATAACGTATAGCGGGATTGATTGCCTGCCGATGTAAGTGTCGTGGCATCGCCCTCGCGTGCCTCTGTATTCACTGTTCCAACAATAGCCACTCAGGTTTATCTTTTGCCGTTTTCAATTCCGGAGAGGTATTGTTCTGCAGAGGTCTTATTCTGGGGTGAACAATTCTGGCTGCAGTGTCGTCTTGAGTGACGTACGGAGTCTGACGTGTTCAATATCTAAATAAACAACTTGCTCTCGAGCCACAACAAATCACGCACGCAAAACAACAATCACTGAAAACAAAACAAGTAGGTGCACGCTGGAAGCTTCAGCAAAAAAAAAAAAAAAAAAAATTCGCGCCCTTTTTCTACTATTAATGTGGAAGCTAACAAAGATGCAACTATGGTGGTTCTGGTATAGTGAATATTGCTGTAGGAAGTTTATATGTTATCTGCTTTGAAGATATTGAGCGAGTAAAGCGACACAGTCTCAAAGATCCTCGTGTTTCTCTTGCGGAACAGTGGCCAGCGGCGATGTGAAGATGAAATACTGCGCTGGTCCCGTCCACATCTTTGTCCTTGTGCCATGTGTCTAAGCGTAGTTTTATGTTTTTTATGTCTTACTAACAAGCCCCCCCTCCACACGCTCCTTGAAATACTATAATACTTGAAAAACTATGTTCTACTGAAAGTGCGAGAATGGCATGTAGTTCATTTCTTGTGCAAGTGGTGTTGTCTTTGAGACAAAAACAAAAACAACAATAAAAAAACCAGCATAACCCATGGGAATCGATCTAATGCGAAACAGCCAGCAAGGAGCAAATCATGCTGTACATACCATGCATGTCATGATTTACATGTTAGGAAATGTCATTTATGTTCGTCAACAGTCACGTCACACAAACCAATTTTGGTGTATATCAAGCTAGCCAACTGGACGCAAGCGCACCATGAGCGCGGCATGTAAATGGCGTTGTACATGACTTTCATGTCGTGATTTTCATGTTACCACCTGCCACTCATGTTCGTCATACAGTCACGTCACGCACTACCAATTTTGTAGTATATCAAGCAGGGGCGTAGCCAGAAATTTTTTTTCGGGGGGGGGGGGCACCTCCTTGATTTCGGGGAGGGCACCTCCTTGAAATGGCCATTTTTCGCTATGTATGCCATGGCGAAAAAAAATTTCGGGGGGGGGGGGGGCACGTGCCCGGTGTGCCACCCCCTGGCTACGCCACTGATATCAAGCTAGCGAAAGGGCCGCGAGCGCGCCATGGGCGTGCCATGCAAGTCATGCTGTACATGACATGTCATCATTTTTATATTACGTCTTGTCATTTATGTTCGTCATGCAGTCACGTCATGCAATACTGAACTTGTTGTGTATCAAGCTAGCGAAACGGCTGGGAGCGCACTATGAGCGTCGCATATGAATGCTGTACATGACTTGTATTTCATGATTTTGATTTTATGATCTGTCATTTATGTTTGTCATACAGACACGTCATGCAATACCAAATTTAGTGTATATCAAGCTAGTGAAACTGCCTCGAACGTGCCATGAGCGTGGCATGCAATTCATGTTGCACATGATATGTCCTGATTTCCATATTACCACTTGTTATTTTTATGTTCTTCTTACAGTCACGTTACAGAATACCGAATTTGGTGTATATCGAGCTAACGAAACGGCCGTCAGCGCACCATGAGCGTGGCATGTAAATCATGTTGTACATGACATGCATGTCATGATTTTCATATTTATGTCATTTATGTTGGTTATGCAGAAATGTCTCGTCATATCAATTTTTAGATTTATCAAGTCAAGGAAACGTCCGCAGGAGCACCACGGCCATGGCGTGTAAACCATACCGTTCATGACAAGTTAGTCATGATTTTCATGATATGACCAATCAGTCATGTTCGTCATACAGTCATGTAATGCCACACCAATTTTGGTATAAATCCCATTAACGATATATGGTCTAGAGAGCACAAAGTCGTAGGCGGCTAGATAGATAGCCAGATAGGATCTTAGTTCGCTGAGAAATGCTTCGCATTTAAAACGTTTTCGGTGGTTCGCAGAATGCGTCCATGGCTTGTTTCTCGATGTGTTCCATCGTCAAGTTTGCCGCTGTAGCTGAAATGGTGGCACCTATCGAGGCTCCACTTTACAAGTGACTATAGTAATCGAGGTTGCCACCTCGAATACTATAGTCACTTGTAAAGCTGACAGAACATGTCAACAGCTTTTAAGGAAAACTGACCTATAAATATCAAATGATATTCATGAGTCATCATCATAATGATATGTCATGATGAAGATAGTAGATTCATTATCGTCGCCTCGGCGACACTGGTGTTTTAGGCAAGAAAGCGTTGACCCTGTAATCAAGGTAACGTCGATATTCCTCTAAAATCTCGGGCTGTACTGATATTCGGAATTGGATTATTAAAACAAGAAATGATACCCTTCTCTGTTCCAACGTTTCGTTATTTCGAGCTTTTTTCATCCTTGCTTAAAATATCAGGTGTTTCTAATATGCCCTATTCGATTCGAGTAATAGAACGCTATTGAATTCGTTATTCAAAATTTTCGACTGTTCGCACACTCATAGAAATAGGTGTCTTTTTATGAAAGAAACATAGTTATATTGGCTTTGAGAACACTTTTCTGATGTTTTTCTGAGTATGCTAGTGACTCTCCACCAATGGATAACACGCCTACGAACTGCATCAGTTTGAGTGAGAAGGAAGGTTAAATCTAGTTACGCTTGATATCAGCAACAATACCATGCACGGTGTACACACGAAACATTCAAATTTTGACAGTTTCCTAAATATTCCTATTAACTTAGAAATTCATATGTTAGCTCTACCGTGCATACTGGGCCCCGTTCGATAACAAGCACAGTCTGACCGCTTATATGGAGCGTGACTGTAGGTACGGAGTTCTATATAACAGAAGTGCTTGGCAGGTAGACGTTCGAGAATGGACGCGTTCCCAAAAATTCTTCTGACTTACTTCGCTGTCACGATGACACTTTAAGTCGTGGAATCGTATCGATATTTGTTGAGTAGCAAATGTGAAATTAAAAGATGTCCGCAAAGGTTAAAGGTAGATCAACAAGAAATGTATATATCAAGTGTGTTTGTTTCATTAACCGCTACTGTCTTTGGCAGAAATGACAGCTAGGGATTTCGTAGAAAAAAATTAGAAAGACGCCTGACGTCGCTTTCACAGGAATCGACAATGACGCGAATTAAACGGCCTCTTCGGAGAATTAGCTGTTGCTTTCTTGAGGTTGAGAAGTAAACGTCGGGTGCTCGACTGCTGACCCGAAGGTCGCGAAGTTTGCAGGTATAACGTGGCAGCAGAAAGCACAGGACCGGGTTGATTGGCGAAACATGGGAGAGGCCTTGGCCCTGCAGTGGGCGTAGACAGGCTGATGATGATGACGATGATCATAGAAAGAAAGAAAAAAATAAAGAAATGAAGAGAGGATGAAGGAAGGAAATAAAGTAAGAGAGAAGAAAGGAAAGAGAGAAAGTAAGAACGAAAGACAGGAAGAAAGAAGAAGAAAAGAACGAGAGAAGGAAAAATCAGGAAAGAATCAAGAAAAGAATGAAACAAAGGAAGAAAGAAGGAAAGGAAGAAAGAACGGAAGAGGAAAATAAAGAAAGAAAGAGAGAAGCAATAAAAGAAGGAAAGAAAGAAAGAAAGAAAGAAGGAAAGAAAGGTACTAGGTCCGGCACGCAGACGCACAGCTTCCCTATTGTACACTTTGCCGATAGGGCAAGGGTTCCCGAATTTTCGCTGCGGAGTAGTTTAAGGGGTCCGCTCTGTCGTTGACCCGCGTCTCACGTTGGCGCCACGCAGGTCCCACGTTTGATGCCGATAAGCCGAGCAGACT